>LGRX02033106.1:0-34441 GCA_001247695.2 Cymbomonas tetramitiformis | reverse complement strand
GGTTTTGAAATCGATTTGATTAGTCTCATTTCAAAATCGTTTTGAATATCTAACTAGTTTGCCCTTAACACTGGTGAATATTCGAAGTATGTGAGTAATTAGTATGATTAATTAGAATTACTTGTCTAAAACAAAATCGATTTGATTGGTGTATACACTATTAATCCGATTAATCAAAATTCCTATACTAATCGATTACCACCCTTGCACAGCGCAGCCAGCGATGGACAACCTCAGAAGCCGCCGCTGCACCGCACACCACGTGCACAGCGCAGCCAGCGATAGATAACCTCAGTAGCCGCCACTGCACCGCACACCACGTGCACAGCGCAGCCAGCGCTTAGTCACGTCAGAAGTCGCCACTGCACCGCACACCACGTGCACAGCGCAGCCAGCGCTTGGTCTCGTCAACAGTCGCCACACCACATGCACAGCACAGCCAGCGATAGATAACCTCAGAAGCCGCCGTTGCACTGCACACCACGTGCACAGCGCAGCCAGCGATAGATAACCTTAGAAGCCGCCACTGCACCGCGCACCACGTGCACAGCGCAGCCAGCGCTTGGTCACGTCAAAAGTCGTCACTGCACTGCACACCACGTGCACAGCGCAGCCAGTGCTTGGTCAAGTCAGAAGTCGCCGCTGCACCGCACACCACGTGCACAGCGCAACCAGCGATAGATAACCTCTGAAGCTGCCGCTGCACCGCACACCACGTGCACAGCGCAGCCAGTTCTAGATAACCTCAGAAGTCGCCACTGCACCGCACACCACGTGCACAGCGCAGCCAGCGCTTGGTCACGTCAAAAGCCGCCACTGCGCGGCACACCACGTGCACAGCGCAGCCAGCGATAGATAACCTCAGAAGCCGCCACTGCACCGCACACCACGTGCACAGCGCCAAGGGTGGTAATTAGTATCAATTTCGTAACCGGTTTTGAAATCGATTTGATTAGTCTCATTTCAAAATCGTTTTGAATATCTAACTAGTTTGCCCTTAACACTGGTGAATATTCGAAGTATGTGAGTAATTAGTATGATTAATTAGAATTACTTGTCTAAAACAAAATCGATTTGATTGGTGTATACACTATTAATCCGATTAATCAAAATTCCTATACTAATCGATTACCACCCTTGCACAGCGCAGCCAGCGATGGACAACCTCAGAAGCCGCCGCTGCACCGCACACCACGTGCACAGCGCAGCCAGCGATAGATAACCTCAGTAGCCGCCACTGCACCGCACACCACGTGCACAGCGCAGCCAGCGCTTAGTCACGTCAGAAGTCGCCACTGCACCGCACACCACGTGCACAGCGCAGCCAGCGCTTGGTCTCGTCAACAGTCGCCACACCACATGCACAGCACAGCCAGCGATAGATAACCTCAGAAGCCGCCGTTGCACTGCACACCACGTGCACAGCGCAGCCAGTGATAGATAACCTCAAAAGTCGCCACTGCACCGCACACCACGTGCACAGCGCAGCCAGCAATAGATAACCTCAGAAGCCGCCGCACAGCGCTGCCAGCGCTTGGTCACGTCGGGCCCGGGCTCTCCACCGCACACCACGTGCACAGCGCAGCCAGCGCTTGGTCACGTCGGGCCAGGGCTCTTCACTGCACACCACGTGCAAAGAGCAGCTAACAATACACAACTCTCGGCGCCGGCCTTATTGCACACCACGTGCACATTGCAGCCATGGCTGGGTAATTTTTGGGGTCGGTCTCCATCACATTACATGCATAGCACACCTTATTTTTTTCAGCACACCGTGGGCACAACTGATTTGTTTCTCAATTGTCTGAGTCCATGGCGGAAGGCCTTGATAGAGCCATGCCATGCCGTGGGGTTGGTGAATTGTGGGAGGCAAATTATATACTCACTGAATGGCATGGTTTCAGCCAACAAAAGCCAACCCACCATCATCCCAGTGGATGTGAGAAGCAAATCAAGAGCAGGGCGGGGCCGTGACAAGATACCACAAACTGATGCATATTCCCAACCCAAATGCAAAGCAGCATGGAAAGATGAAACGATGTGACCGATCATCGCCAAACAACTGTTGGTCTCTGGGTTACGGAGTGAGCGGACCCTGCTGGCATACCCCCTAGTGGTCACGGTCGATGGATGGGACCCGTTGGTCCATGGTTATGCCATGAATGCAGTCACACCACACAGCATGGACACCCCATGTCAAAAAAAGGAAACATGCAGGCACCTAAGTGCTCCCGACAAAAATCAAGGGAAAACACAGAAGGTGTACTTCACCACCTTCTGCCTCTCGTTGCAGCAAAGGTAGACGAATCCACCGAGCTCTCCAAGAGGCAGTGCCCGCCAGAATGGCACCACAGGGATAACCGCATACACACCATATTTGTAGCCTGCGACTCACCGAGGTTGCCGAGAGACCTGCCTGGACTCACCGAGGCTGGGGTTCTGGCTGCGAGGTGTGACGTTGGAGATGATGCGGGAGGCGGATGAGGAGCATGACAGGAGGATGCAGGGGGCGTTACGGGACTTGCTGCCTGGCGGTGGATTGGCGTGGCATTCCTGTGTGTTTGCCACCCTCCCGCATGGGATGGGCCTGACTAAGGCGGCGAGGGTGAGCAGTGCGGGCTGGCTTGGTGGGTTTGCGCAAGTCTAGGAGGATATGCGGGAGCTCTTTCCAACAGTGACGGCGGGGACCGAGGACCTCGGGGTTGAGAGCGACTTGCCTTATAGTAATTCTTTGCAACCGGCCATGCAGAAGGTGTCGGAGGCAATGGAGGTGATTGGGGAGGCGAGGGGAGCAAATGAGCATTTGCCACCACAAGTGCCAAAGGCGGACAACGTCAAGAAGTTGAGTGATTACAGCAGGTCTCAAGAACGTGCCCAACGGGTTTATGCTGTTATCCTCCACTCCGCGGATTGGCTTTGGCTGGCTGGGCACGTGGGGGCGTCTCGGCTCCCCTGGCTTTTCTCGGTGACCTTCAACAGCATTGGGCCTACTTAATTGAGGGGTGTTCCATGCTGCACAACCCTGGAGCTCAGTTCGGCGGAATACCGGGTGGCCCTGCGACACATTCTTCATGCGGAGCAGCCCCTCCTTGGCCAAGTGGAGAAGTGCCCTGATTGTGGAGGAGAGCGGGATCCCACCGGGACACATTCATTGGCATGCCGGGGGGGAGTGGGGGCTTGGGGAGGAAATTGGTACTCTTTCATCCACCACAAACTGCAGAGGGTGCTATTCGAGGTGGCCAAGTCTGATAATCCCTTGGCGTCTGCATCGCACGGTGACTTCGCGGGCTAACTGACCTACTCACGAAATCATTGCCCGGATGTGACAGTGATGGATGCGGAGGGACCGGGTCAGCATGTGCTGTTTGATGTGGCCACGGCGCGGCCAATGTCAGACGCGCACATGTGAGCGGCCATGATGCCCCCCGGGGCAGCGGCGAAGAAGGTAGAGGAGAGCAAGGTGGCGACGTACGGAGATGTCCGCCCACATCACTTCATCCCCTTTGGGGTGGAGGTGTATGGTGGGCTAGGGCCTGCGGCGTATGGATTCCTTCGGAAGACGCAGCGGCGCTTTAGGGAGTGGCGGTACATGCAGGCGAACGCGGAAGGGGGAGAGCAGGTGGACGGCAATGGGGACGAGGACGAGGACGAAGAAGCGGCACGTGGCGGGGTTGTGGGCTGGAAGAAGAAGTGGGTCCGGCTGCTTTCTTTCGCGCTTGCACGGGGGGTTGCAGGGCTGATCATCAGGCGGGCTGTAGGGCGATGTCCGGCCGGAAGTGGGTGGCGTTGGGCTGGCGGAGGGCGTGTGGGAGGAGGCATGGGCCCGGACCTGGATCGGGGGGAGGCGGACCGACGGGAAGGGGCGGAGAGGTTGGCGCTGATGGACAGAGCGTGGGAGGACGCGTTCGAGGAGACAGACTATGCCACGCAGGATGGATCTGGCGGTGGGACGCAGGAATCTGAGGGAACGCAGCGTGAGCGATCTGGGCAGGCTTCCGGTGAGGCAGCGAGGCAGGCGCGATGGCATCGAGGCTTTTGGAGAGCATGGAGGACGTGCGGCGGGAGGTGGAGCATCTGGGCACTGTGGGGGGTCAGGGAGGGGGCACCGCCGAGGCGCGATCTGGAGGGGCGCGGGCAGGCATAGGCGGGCTCAGCCAGGCGGCGTCAAGTGTCGAGGATATCTTGAATGAGTGGGATGCCCTTTTGTCGCCGGGCCCGGAGAGTGGGGTCTGGACTCAGGAGCAGAGTGGGGCCTCGCCGGAGCAAGCAATGGCCTTGGCTGAGGGAGGGGTGGCCACCTTGATGGGGGCGAGCAGGCGGGTGGCCGGCCTTCTTGGGGGGGTTGATGGCATGGGGGGAACTGATGAGGATGACGGGGGAGATGTAGGGAGGTCCGCGGGTGGAGTTGACACACGCCGGGCCCCTCAGAGCCCGGGGGCCCATCCCGGCAGCGATGACCACTTACAACAGGTTGCACGGCAGCATACGGCGTCTCATCAGCTTCCGTGCCCACCGGGCGAGGTTGCTGGCCGTGCCGGAACTAACAGTGAGCAGCTGTCGGGAAGGTGATGACCGGGTGGTGAACTATCGGCCACCGGGAGGGCTTGGGACACGCAGGCAACTGTGGGGATGGGACCCCAAGTAGGAACAGTGCGGCGTGACAGTTACAGCGCAAGTGTGGAGCGCATAGCTCAAGTTCGCGGCCACCTCGCAAGGCAATCAGCGCAAGGGCTCCAGTCACGGGGAGTTGGTGCTGGGGGTAGAGGGCTACAAGTGCAAGTCGATGGCGGATGCGCAAGTTTGTGGGTATTTCCAAACCACTGCGCAAGGTGGGACAGATTTATAATTATCCTGCAGCCTTAGATGATCGCAGACCCTTTCTCCGCAGAAAAACTGGTGGGTTGGAACTCACTGCCGGTGAACTCACGGGGCGTCTCGGGAATATTATTATTTCCAAAAAAATCAAAGACAGCCCGCCGGGGCATTATTGCCCTTGAGGGCTCATGGGGGACCTGTCGCCCGATTGTCGGGCGGGGAATCCATGTACACCGTTGTCTTGACAAGAAGAAATTTTGAATTTTGTATTTGAAATTCTCACTATTTTTTGTGAAGATGCAAAAGTGAAACCCAAATCGAGCAATCGGATCACTACATTTTCATCTCACGATGACAAAAGCCGCCAAGCTACTGTACACCAATCGAAAATGGGCAACCTTCTTAATGAAGGTTTGGTGCCGATTTATATATTTAATGGCTCTGACCTTATCCCACTGCGCAGTGGTTTTGGAAATACCCAAAGCCTGGATGGAGGGCCACTCAAGTTTATCATTCTCAGCCCCTTCGACAACGCTTGGCCATTCTGACCGTGGGCATGGGTGGGCAAGCTCTCTGAGACTAGGCTGTAGGGGACAGCGGGGTGATGTGGGATGTGGGCTTAGTGGTGGAGGGGTGGCTCGATTGGCGGAGGTGAGCCGGCTCCACACAGCAGCAGTGCGCCGGCAGGACAGCCGCAGAAGGGCTCAGGTGGCCCAGTGAGGCTCAGGGAGCAGAGGGGTGGTCTTGCGCGTGGGCTCGGTGGTGGAGATATGGCTCGCGCAGCTCGGGGGGCAGGGATGAACCGGTTTCAGGCACAAGGCGCCAGTGCGCTGGCGGTGCAGATGCAGAGGGGATCGGGTGGCTCAGCGAGGCTTAGGGGGTCCCATTCTTCACTAGTGAGCTCCGGAGAATCCGGATGAGTGTCCCGAAGTGTGTGCTGAATCCTTTGATCCCCGGCGTGGGTACATAGTGCAGTCTGCTGTGGCTTCGGGGTGCCAAAGGAGTCGCAAGGATAAGCACACACACTGAACGGCATGAGATCGGCCAACAAAAGCCAACCCACCATCATCCCAGTGGATGTGAAAAGCAAATCAAGAGCAGGGCGGGGCCGTGACAAGATACCACAAACGCATACATATTCCCAACCCAAATGCAAAGCAGCATGGAAAGATGATACGATGTGACCGATCGTCGCCAAACAACTGTTGGTCTCTGGGTTACGGAGTAAGCGGACCCTGCTGGCATGCCCCCCAGTGGCTCACGGTCGATGGATGGGACCTGCTGGTCCATGGTTATGTCATGAATGCAGTCACGCCACACAGCATGGACACCCCATGTCAAAAAAAGGAAACATGCGGGCACCTAAGTGCTCCCCACAAAATTCAAGGGAAAACACAGAAGGTGTACTTCACCACCTTCTGCCTCTCCTCGCAGCACGACAGACGAATCTACCGAGCTCTCCAAAAGCCAGTGCCCGCCAGAATGGCACCACAGGGATAACCGCCTCCCAAAACCCACTTCCACCCGGCGGCCGTCCCCGTTCACAGCGATCCGCCAGTACTTCATATCAAGGTCAAAGAACACAAGTCCCCCGGCATGTGTAATAACCATGAGCACTGTACACGGAGAGGGAGCTAGCGTCAGACGAATCCAAGACACTCCCAAAAAGCGAGCCGTAGACGAATCCCCGACGCACTCAAAGAGGCAGTACCCGTGAGAAGGGTACCACAGGGACAGCCACATCCCATCATCCAAATCATTCCAGTGGCCGTCCCCGTTCACAACGAGATGCCAGTACCCCATAAAGTGGGTGTCGATCACCAGTCCCCCGGCAGGTGAAAAAGCCCCAAGGCACTGGACATAAATAGAGCCAGCCGCAGACGAATCCCCGACGCCCTCAAAGAGGCAGTACCCGCCAGAAGGGTACCACAGGGACAGCCACATCCCATCATCCAAATCATTCCAGTGGCCGTCCCCGTTAACAACGAGATGTCAACACCCCATAACGTGGCTGCCAACCACCAGTCCCCCGGCAGGTGAAAAAGCCTCAAGGCACTGGACATAAATAGAGCCAGCCGCAGACGAATCCCCGACGCCCTCAAAGAGGCAGTACCCGTCAGAAGGGTACCACAGGGACAGCCACAATCCCATCATCCAAATCATTCCAGTGGCCGTCCCGGTTAACAACGAGATGTCAGCACCCCATAACGTGGCTGTCAACCACCAGTCCCCCGGCAAGTGAAAAAGCCTCAAGGCACTGGATAAGCACACACACATATATATATACACTTAAGTATATGGATAT
Organism: Cymbomonas tetramitiformis; assembly: GCA_001247695.2. Taxonomy (NCBI): domain Eukaryota; kingdom Viridiplantae; phylum Chlorophyta; class Pyramimonadophyceae; order Pyramimonadales; family Pyramimonadaceae; genus Cymbomonas; species Cymbomonas tetramitiformis. The sequence goes on along the minus strand of LGRX02033106.1, from coordinate 27,321 downwards.
ATGTTGCAATAAGTATATATAAATATACATGTTCAGTGTAGCTGTGATCCCCCTGTGGGGAAGCAAGATAACCACAGTGTTCAACTACAGGTATCCCACGGATTTATCCGTCCCTGTGCCCTCACCCCAACCACAAGTGGGAAGCCTTCCCTTCCCCACATCTTCTGCCTCAAGAATGGGAGCCTCTCTCTGCCAAACCTTCACCTGCAGGAAGGGAAGCCTGCCCTCCCTGTGCACTTCTCCCAAAGGAAGGGACGGCTGCACCTGGCGCAAGCGTCGCCGTCATGATATCTGGAAAGGCGGTGATCATCTGCTCCTCAGGAGGTAAATCACTTCGCCTCTTAAACTCCATGTCCCCGATTGCGCGGGAAAGATTCAGGCTGCCATTGACACGGCCATCCAACACAGCGCCGCCTGCCTTGTTGATACGATCTTCCTCGCGCGCATCAGTGGGCTTGTGGTCCTCCGATAGCGCCTCCGCCTGAGACAGCAACTTGGCAGGCGTCGGCGCATAACACTGCAGAGAGACCTGAGACATGCCGTACGTACATTCGCAACAGAAATACATGCACACACATTGTAACCATGAAAGAGTTTCCACGCCCTGAGCTGACGGAAACCAAAGGATGCGTTAAACATTGCTCGAATCCATCCACCCTCCCTGAAGAGATAAACACCACAGTCAAAAGCAAAACTGCCCAGAACAGAACCAGAGCCAGCCAGGAAGCCGAGCTGCCGGAGCAGAAAGAGGCCGCCAGCAGCCCACCTGAGCCAAACCGTGCCTGCGCTCAGCAACCCTGCCGGAGCAGATAGCGGCCGCCACCAGCCCACCTGAGTCAAAGAGGACACCACAAGACTTTATGACCAGAAAATGGCCACCACTTAAACCTGCCGGAGCCAGAAAGAGGCTGCCATAAGCCGACCCGCGGAGAGAGTACCCAATAACCAACAAGCCTGCCGGAGTAGGTAAAGGCTTGACACAAGCCGACCTGAGCAGAGTGAGGCTGCCACTGACCAACCTGAGCACAGAGAGGCGGATGCTCAACAAGCCCGCCGCGATCATAAAGAGGTAGGGGGGGCTCAACAGGCCAACCAGCATGAGATGGCAGGCGCTCAACGAGCCTGCCGGAGCAGAGAGATGTTGGCAAGCGATAAGCTGACAGGAGCGGAGACAAGCCGGCACTCATCAAGCCGCCAGGAGCAGAGATCGCTTTACGAGCTGACCAGGTCAGAGGTGACGATGCTCAATAAGCCGGCCAGAGTAGACAGGGGCCAGTGCTCAACAAGTTGGCTAGAGCAGCGAAAGGCTGGCATCTAACAGGCCAACTAAAGCAACAACAGGCCGGATATCGACATACCAACCGATGCAGGAAGAGTTTGGCGCTCAACAAGCAGCTCTGAATTTTGACGAAGCAGCCTGAGCAAGTCGAGCTCGAACCGGAGCATACGTGGGACACGCAAGGCCAATTTCCTGGTCTTGACTCACGCAAGACCAGGGAAAAGTGATTCGACCACCGCGTCTACACAAGGCTGGAGATTTCTCTTATGCAATCGACCGCAAGAAAATAAACGGAATGTGCACACACCTTGCCGCCTCTCGACAGCACGCAACGGCTATCCCCGGAGTTGGCAACGTAGAGGTTCCGCCCCTTGAGCAGAGCGACCACCTGTGATGGAGAGCTGGATTCTGTTAGTTGCGGCCCCTAAGGTTTGATGGCTTTCAAGTTTTCACAAGGTCCAAACGTAACGTAAGAGTATCAATTCGGGAATATCGATGAGCGGAGCAAGTAACCAGTGCTAATCAGCTGCAAATTCCCATACATGCACCTCATCAGCCATACGCGTTTTCCTCAGCTCAGAAGGCTGGTTGAAATTTTCACGAAAAAGGAACACGTCGAAGTCAGCTTGCTGTGGGGATCGATAACGTCTCACAGGGGCACGGTACCGCAGTGCAACCCGCGGTGGGTCCTTCATAGGACTCTTCGTCTTCGGGGGTGTCCTGAATAGGCTGAAAGGTGGAACGTGCACGGGACCGAGCTGCCACCAACACACATATCGTCACACGCGGAAGTTTTCACCTTGCTGCTGCTCTGAAACACGCCATAACCTTGCGTTTGGAGCACGATAAACCCTTTCGATAAGATACTTCGAAATACCTTGATTTTCCCTGAATTGTTCGAACTTGGAGTCCTCTTCATCAGCTTCACCCTGTCAGTGGGCAGTAGGGAGAATTGTCTTCTTTGGTTGGCCGACAACCATCACGGGAAAATAAGGAGAGAAAAAGTTCGGAAACATTTTGCGTCGTAGGACACTAAAAAGGAACTCACAACGTTGCTGTCTGCTCCACGGCTTCTCTTTGCGAGTGCAGCAAGCTCCTTTTTCGCAGATTTGCCCACGAGAAGGGTGTCCATTTTTAAGTAGGTTTCCTGAAGGGAGGCCTGCAAGAGCAATAGGATCCAAGAACCGTCCGACGGGAAGTGGAGGCGGGTTTTGAACAGATCTACACTGGACGCGCGAAAATCAGATGGTGGAAAATATTTTAGGAGACCCTGGCTAGAGGACCATCAATTGTCTGACTTCGTGAAACTGCGAGCAAGTGGAAATTTTGACGTTCGTTTTTGTAGGAGGAGCTCGATGCCTCAGAAAGCTTCGGCATAAAGATTGCTCCAACCCCTGTTGTCTTTTGAAAGATTTTCCAAAATCACTTAGCAAACGTGAAACGGGGAAATGAAAACACATATTTTTGTCACAAAGGACTCGCGTTCCGTTGTCCTCCTCTCTGCAGAACTTGCAGCCGAGGTCGTACCGAATATTCCCCCTTTAAATAGGATTCATTCTCCAGCAAGGTCGAGGGCAAGTGTCGCGCACAATATGCAGCCACTTCTGTTCAGCATCACACACGGGCGGTAAAATGTAAGGTTCGGAAAATGAAAATTCTACTCAGACTTGAAAGAAGCCAGTATCAAGATCCATCAAGAGGCGACACAATACAGGGCAAAGGCCCAAGCGATCTCAGTTGCTTCGACTGGTTTGGAAATAACACGAGGCACCTTTTCCACCATGACCATCAAAGACTCCAAAGAGTGATGTTTGCGCATCGAAATTTGGTTGGGCGAGGTGAGCATCTTCCATCTCGCACCGCCACCCTGGAGAATACTGCCCTGACTTTAGTGGGTAAGATTATTTCAGAACTTGAGATGGGTCTCCATCGGTCAGTGCATGCGGCGACAACGAGCTACTTATAAGAACTTTCAGCTTCTCATCAAAATTTGCCTAGAAGCACAAAACCGCCGAAGTGGAAAGTGACAAATATCTTCTACGTGCCAAAGTTTGAAGGCGTTCTCGACTCCTAACAGGTTCGGCTTCCTGTAACGTTCTCTATGGCACTTCGGACGATAATGGTGATACCTTGCATTGCGGCTACACCATATTTTAGATTAGCGCTTTCTCCCTCGTCTGATTCCTGGACACGATGAATAAAGACCAGATTAGTGGGAGAGCATATGAAGGCGGAAAGAGCAGCTCGGAATAGTGTAGCACCTTATCTGTGACCGGCTGGCTCAGATAAGCACCCATGTTACTCTTTTTGCACAATATTAAGCTATGCTACTTCATAATTCCGAGAGCCAAGCGTGCCGAAGGGTCGACTGATTGCCGTGTAAAGCTACCGTGTATTTGAAGAAGCCAATGGTGTACTTCGCATCCTTCTACAAGCTTTTATAAGATTTTCTCACGTCTGGGAAATACAAATTTCGAATTTGAATGCATCTATATTATTAAGCCGCGTAATATGCTCTTTTTGAGCCTTCCGATTCAAAAATGCCGATCTGCCGCATCGTGTCGGCTGTCCTACTGCAGACGTCGGCTGTCCTACTCCAGATTTTGCGAGGAGCTCACAGACGCTGCTCATCTGACCAATCATATTCACAGTACTTCATTAAATTCGTAACTTTTTCATACCCGATCTTCCATTCAGGTCAGGTATTGGTTCGAAAAATTCGAACCAATGATGTTTTAGATTCTGGCCTAAAATCAGGTTATCGTCCGATTGAATCTTAGATGGTTACGGGCGTCAGATCCGGATATTTCCTGGACTCTCATCGTTAATTTTTCCTACTATCCATGAAGCAGGTTCATGGAACCTAATCCAGAATGCCGCGGACCCGGGTATGACGGTATGAGTGTTTGACCGAGCACCCGTTCCAAATACGCGCGCAAAGCGCAAATTTCGAATTCCAGTACGGCGGCGCGGGCGCGGCCCATTGCAATACAAAGCCTCCGCTAACTTATTACCAGAGTTCATTCCTTCACGTGCGCCCCTCCCCCGCGCAGCTGCTGTTGTCCCTGCATTTCTGCGTTGACCATTGTTTTTTCTTCACTTCGTTCCAATTTTCCTAATTCACTTGAATCCATTTTCCTAAGTGCGTACGCTGCATGGTTGCGCTTGCAGGTACCCAAGGTTCACTGGAAAGCCAGCAGGAACCGAAAGAAACGAACGAACCGAAGTTCTTCATTGCCCAACCAAAACGGTACGTTTCGAACTGATACGGCTGTAGATACAAGCGCCGTGAATATATTATCAATATACAATGAAACACTGCAAAGTTGGACAGCAATGCAGGTGAACGGATGAGCGGGTTTGTGAGTGCAGTCTTCTTACCTTTGTATATGTCTTTGATGTCTTTGTTGTTGTCGCTTCTTGCTGGTACCAGTCTTCTTACACCGATTTGAGGCGTCCCTCATGGTGTTTTTAGGTTATTGGGGGGAACTGAGTCCACTTTAGTCCCTCACCTTAGGCATTTAGCCATACAGTCCTTAGGATGTAGCCCACCTTTCCGGAAATCGTATCGTTGAGTGACGTTCCAAGGTTCAATGAAGAGCGTTTTCGCGATACAATCCTACGCTGGATTACTGATTGATCCACACGTTATCATGTATGTGCTAGACGATTCAAAGCATCCGAAGTCTACGTTACGGATTATTTGCGCTAGCCGTCGTCGCTTTGCGCGATCGATGATCCCACGATTTAACAATTTATAATCGAACGATTCTCGGCCTGATATAGTGCACCCAACCCTTCCTCCCCTCCTGAAGCTACTATGGAGGTTCACAGGTAGCGATGGGGAGCCCGATTTTTGGGGCTTGTTTTAATGCAAACGGAGAAGGCCCTGCTTACGAGATATCGGAGGGTCTTTATAAGTCCACTTTAAATCCTCACCCGTCTGCCAAACTCCTTTTATGGTCCAGTACGCACGCTTTGACGAACATCTGTCGCGATGAGTGAGAATGGATTCGCCACGTACTAATGTGAAATTCGTTTTAGTTATGTGTGTCAAGCATAACTCAGGATCACAACTCCGTCCACCTCAGTTATCCGGTAGCACGGATTTACTGGCCACAGAATCCGATGACAAACCACGGTCTTGGCAAAGGTAGCATTTAGCAGTTTTTATTTATCCACAGATATGATATCTCGCATGTGTGCGTATCTGTGCAAGGGTATGATTTTGAACAAGGCTCACTACACCTTTAGCAAGGAAGGATCAATTCCTGCTCCTGTCATATCAATTTGATGCAGGGTAAAAATGTTAGGGATATAACCCTGCAGTTCTCGGGTTGCAGCCCATTGCATCGAAGGTGCATCGCAGTCTTTTGGATGCAGCCCTACAGTTCTTGGGATGCAGCCCTGCAGTTCTTGGGATGCAGCCCTGATATATATATGTGACCGATGGACGAAAAACCTCTTGGGTACATGTTTCCACGGCCTGATTTTGATATGGTCGGCAATTTTTGGCAAAAAGTCATTGGCTATCAGCTTTTGACTTAGAAGCCACAATGTTATAGAAGCTGCGACCTATTGTAACCATATGCGGTAGTTATGCCTTCAGCATACGTAGACAATATGATTATGTGGAACTTATAATCCCACTTAAGTTGCATCATGATAAATTTATCCAGGTGTTAACAAGTGTTCAGGATTTGATAAGGGGTTGACGCCCCACAAGCCAAAGGTCACTGTCTCATAAGGCTCGCCTCAAGTGTGCGGCTTTGAGGATTAGCGTCCTGGCGAGGCACAGTCATGATGCTTCCTAGTCCAAAGAGTTGGAAATGAGAATGCTCAAGATATCCAAAGACAGGAAGGCTTTTGGTTGGCCAGTGTTACTGTCTAGATGCTTAACCTTGATGGAATGGCATTCGGATACAAACTGTGCAACCATGCATGTGACTTATGCATTGGTGTATGACTTTGATGAATTGTCTCTTGTCGTGAACCTGGAAGGAATGACGGGCAAATAGCTAGAGTGGCGGATTTACTCACTCGGCTTTTCTGTTATGGAATTCGATGCCTGATGGCACAACTAGCAATCCTTTGCTCAGATGCTTTCCTTAAGACATTGGCAACAACTTGTGTGCCAGCTTCTCTAGATTTGGGGAGAAACCATGGATCAACAATTCATCGATCAAAACACATGTATCAAGGTTGATTCATCGAATCCTTCAACTCTTGAATTTCGACAATCAGCATCTCAGGCTGTTGACGTCAAAGTGATGGTCGTAAGCTTACAATATAGCTTATTCACCTTTGAAAAACCATCGTTCTCCAGTATCAGTGCCCTTCATATAATATGATAGAGCCGGAGAAATATGCATCTATGATTTCTTCATAATGAACTTCATGTGTTAGTAAGTCAAATAAGACTTCATTTGATATTTCAATCGGCATGATGTACCGTGTCATCAATTTTATGGCTGCTATACACAGATGCTGGAACTTTTGATAAGATCTTTAATTTTCCAAGCAAAATCACAATGATGTAAGGTGTGGCAGCTGTATGAAAATGAATCTATACTCTTCCTCCCCCTCGCAAAAAGAGATGTATCAAACCAATCAGATGGTGATGGAGGATGTTATTCAATCATTATGTTATGTGAAAAATGATTTGATAGAGAATCAGACTGAGATTACTCATCGAATGCTTTAGAGGTAACAATGTCAATCTGAACATTGATTCTCTCTACGTCATATTGGCAATATGCCTGACGTTTTTGAGTGTGGCAAATGCCAGATGATGTCAAATGCAGTCGTTGGGTTGCAGCCCACATACTTTGTCAGTTTAGGGTCAATATAGTGTACCCAATTTTAGACAATGATTGTCGTGATGAACAAAGAAATCAGTGATGGTACCGAAGTTAACTTTAGTATCGAAGCTAATGGAGAGTCGATCAAGAAGTGTCCGTAATGACAACAAATTACTACGAGTTATATTTTCGTAGTTGATGGATGGCTGACATGTCATTTCATTATGAATAGAACATGGCATTGCCTAGTGATATGTGTATATTCTTCAGCATATGATCACTTATCTCAATAGTGCCCATTTTATTTTTGGGCAAACACTATTCAGAGACTTGTTATGATAAAGAAGTATGAATGGTGAATGTGTCATTTCAATCCGATAGAATTGTGACTTGTTTTATGACTATAAAATTTCTGTCACTTTCCAGAATGAGGATGAACTGTGCTTGGAGACCGTATGCAGATTGCGGGTTTTCCAAGACTTCGTGGCCTAATGGATGAGGCAACAAATTTCTAAACATTCCAGAATGAACTTTCAAAGAGTTTTCATTTCTTAATGAAGCATGCTTGTCTTATGTGCCAAAATGTTATGAAATTACAAATATGGTGTCAATCTATATGTGGATGGTTTATACCATTGTATGCTATTCCACAATAAGAAATGATGTCAGAGTGAAAACTTTGGACAATTGCAACTCAGTACAAACCCGAGTGCATTCAAGTCCATTTGAATGTTCAGAATCTGAATCTAATGTACTTTTCTAGCTAGAGCTACCATTGACTATCCAACATCCACTGAGGACATTGTTTCTTACGTCTTTTGGCATCACGCTCAGCGTTTTTCTTATTCTGCAAGCGCCTCTTTGCTACTGCTACATCCGGAACGTTGTACCAGCTACGAAACTTGCTGGTAACTTCATCTTCTGAGCTTTCTTCATCCAAAAGCAAAACTGGCTTCAACATGTCTTGTTCTTTCATCGAGGACGAATCACACAGGGATGCAGCAGACCTGCAGCATGAGAAGAAAATAAACAGGAAGAAAGTCACTATGCAAAATCACCACTGAAGGAGATGACTTTCATCATAGGATGGTATATTGGTTGTTTCATATGACACATAGAAGATATGAATAATTCGCAGAGAATTTTGGGATAAACATCCTGGATTGGCTGTGCTTGATTGCTCTATGCCCAAGAATGACCGAAGAGATTGCTTGCCACTTTTCAGCCATATAGCGTAGAGGCTGCTTAACAACGGTTGGGACCATAAGCTAAATAGCTATGCAGCTATGTCGGAGGCTGAATAGCCATGATTGCACAGACTCTGTCTTTTATGATGAATAGACCTCTGAGAAATGATGTCTAAAAAATCAATTGACAACAACTCAACCTTTTGGTATGATGCAGAGCTGATGGTCTTTGTTGCACTTCAATTGTTTAATGTGCACTAATGAAATGTCTCGTGATATATAATCTCACAGAATAGGCTTTGCTCAATGGCGATATGATCAGATATGTAATGATCAATGAAGACAAGATGGTTGGTATGGCTCATTCAGTAGGCATAATTACCTCAAAGAGATGCAAATACACGGATATATATCAAGACATAAGGGCAATAGGCTTATTGTATAGTCTTCAAGGTAGCTAGCATTTATGCTGCATTGGTCAGCTCAGTGGCTTTGACCTTTTTAGGTGTTGTACTCAGGCTGTAGCCTGCATATTGCATTGAGTACTCTTGACACCTTTAATGATACAATCAGATGATATGTATGAAATATCAAGAATGGTTGCCCTTTTTCAATGATCATCGGTGGCAGAGGCTATAGTGCTTGCACCGTGTCAGTATACAATTCTAGTCTGGATACATGCTAGACCAGATGTATACAATGTCTAGGTCTTCATAATCAAGCTCATATGAATGTCATGGCTGATGTATGTGTCAACTTTCATGGAGTTCTGCATGGTTTGACTGTATATAGTCAGGCTTACCAAAGCAAAAACGATGATGCAACTTAATTGTTTTATTTTATTATTTGTCTTTATTATTTATTTGGTTTTTAGTTGTATTTTTAGCTTACCATCTTCCCCCCTCAAGGAAGTGTATTGCTAGGCGGTTGTCAAGCGCCGTTTAAATACAACAGAGGTCCGACCTCTATGTGATGACGTGATAGCTTACTATGAAGCTGGATAGCAGTTCTCGGGATGCAGCCCCTTGCACCGAAGGTGCATTGCAGTTCTTGGGATGCAGCCCGAATTCACGTCATCAGCGTGGGTCATATAGTGCTTATGCATGTGCTGTATAAAATACAACACTACCCTCCAGCAGCGAAATGGTTTGCTATTACCATTATCGTATGCTGTGGGATGTCAATATATGATCAGAGAGCATGGATATATATATATATATGTACCATGTTTGTCAATATCGGAGAGACTATGTCTTCTTTAAAATCCTCATGACTATATATATAATGGTGGTATACTGATGTCAACACCTTCTCTCTGAGTGATTCATTGATTTCAGATGTGATGTCGTGGCAAAAATATGTCCACGTCATTGGCACGAGTCATGTTGTGTCCATGCATACACGATCTTAGCGCAGGTCACAATACAGTGCCCGAGCATACGCGATTTTAGCGTAGGTCACATTGTGCCTCTGTTTATTACATCTGATAATATATGTTACTCATCTTTGTGAGTCTAGACAACATTGTGCTGATTGCAATGCTTTCTCTGGTGACTTATATATCACAGATTATACCAATGTGGTGATCAGTCCAGTGCAATATTTTGTCACCGGAATGTACAGGGATTGTGAATGATTGCAATCCAGCCGGAGAATAATCTCAACAGCTTATTCTGTACTAATGAATTCATCGGAGTTATACTTATTTCGACGATTCAAAAACCCGCATGTCATTGTAGTGACGACATCTCATATGAATATATAGGGTTTTTATCAGAATGCTTTTATGTGATGTCAACATTTATGAACAATTCACTTGCATCTTAGGATCAAAGGAGTTACGCTTGGAAGGTCTTGCATGATGGTCACCAACAGTTATCAGCTGTTATTCGGTTGCCAAATTCTGCCTTCAACACTGGGACTATATCAACCAGTCTTACAGCGATGCACTTGTCCTTCCCACTCTTATGTACAGCTATAGTGCCAAAGTATATCTGGTGGGATATATATATATATACATTATATAACTATCATCTTCTGATCCAGGAAATGCAATTAAGCATGGTATCAGGTTATATGTTATGTATATAGTTCAGCATTCCAAACTTACTCGAGAATGTAAATGCTGAGCAAGAGTCAACTTATAGTCATTGGAATATAGTTTCCCATCCAAGTTTACACTTTATTAGTGATAGTGGATTTAACGTTGTACAGATTTCAACGTTATTTGTGGATGCAGTGATTTTATCAAAAGCAATCTATCAGAAATCACCAGATCGGAATATGAAATGGATATGTGTGAATCCTATCCACCTTCTTCCCCCCTTGAGGAAGTGTGAATACATAGGCAGTTGTCAATTGCCAATACCTTATTCAGCATGCATTCCTTATAGGAATCAGCTGTTACAGTTTTAGGGTTGCAGCCCTACAGTCCTTGGGTTGTAGCCCTGCAGTTTTTGGGTTGTTGCCCTACAGTTTTAGGGTTGTTGCCTATAGGTATTATCATGTCTATGATGATTTAGCATGATAGAATAATGCCAAAAAACGAAGTTTTTCGAAATAAAACTGGCATTTTAGGGCATATGTGGTTACAGTGGCCCTGTTACTCAATACAGTGTTTAGGGTGTTACTTGATATCAGTAACCCTAATACAGGTAGGAAATAAGCAGTATAACGTTTTTGCAAAGATTTTTAAGCAAAACTGCATTTAATACCTACATGAATGTTAAGTGGTTTTCAGGAGGTGTGTTACACCCCTGACACACACATTCGATTTATAGGGTGTTATAGGGTGTTACACATGCTGCATAAATCAGGGATTGTCATTTGATATCTAAATATTCATTTTAGCAAAAAAATCAATCCGAAATTTTCAAAATGTATTTCACGTATAGCATTTTGACCGATTTATTGCTACAGCCAATGGTGCACCCCTATATATTCAACACCTAGTATCTAGGGTGTTACATGAGATATGACATGTGTCATTATGATTTCCTGATACCTTAATAGGTATAAAATCATAATTTCACATAAAATGGGCACACATTTTTCGTTTTGAAATCATGCGTGGAGCATTTTCACCTATTTTACAGCTTTTTCAGCCGTATATATATATATATCATATCTGAGTGTGTGTGTGAGTTGTAAGCTAAACAAATGCTGCAACATTCTTCACTTTTGCACATGATATTTTTCATGGCACAATAGTGAATATCTCAAAAATTCAACATGTATGGTGAACATGAAATATGGGTTTTTCTGATTGAAACCCATGTAGGCAATTGCACTCTCTGGTGACATAAAGATAAATCAACTGCAAATGGATTCACAGTTGTGTCAGATCCTAAGATATATTTGAATGTACACAACAAGTATATCAAGTGATATCTTTGTGTTCAAATACATCTGGACACTGCTAGATATAATCTGAGCAGTATTTACACAACACCATGTTTGTGTGTGTATGTCCATAACCTTTGTCAGTTCATTTATGGTTGCTGATCTGAGTTGGTACATGCATGTGAGTGATCAGTTCTGCATCAACTGTCATAATGCAATGTAGATTTTGATGTTGCTCCAGCGATAGTGAATATGGCATGGGCAGTGCTCAGCAGTTACCAGCTGCATATTGAGCACTGATACTGCCTTCGGGTCTGGAGATATTCTCCATCCAGCCCTACAGCATGTTGTTTAATCCTGTTACCATTACTATCGCCATCGCTGACATCCAGTACGCACATGTGTTTACTGGATGTTATCTACATTATTGTATACATTGTTATTGGTATATTCACTCTGAGTCAGTGAATGTCAATGTATAATGAATGCTAGTGTTTGTGCAGTGTATAGTACTGCTGATTAGTACTAGTGTGTGTGTGTGTGTGTTTACTTGCACACACTTTGAAAGATCTTTATGGATATCACAATATCCTAACAATTTATCATGCAGACCGTCAGCATACCACGCACTGATTACATCTAACATGATATATATAGTTTAGGGATTGTTGTAATTCCATGATAATCTCATTACGAGTTGCTGATAGATTTTACATGAAGCTCAGGTGAGCATTCCTTCAAGTAATCCACCATAGAATGTACATGTTACCTGGAGAGCATCTCGGCTCCACCAGGACACGACAAACTAATTATGGTGTTGTGATTACTTTCAGGCACCCTTTGCAACATGGATTCGAATATAGACTAGCATTCACTGCAATATGCTTGTGCTCTATGTACTACAGCTGTTATCGTGATCAAGCTGTACAGTATAATAAAGTATGTACCATTCACAACATTGCAATCATTCAGCATAAGATGTGTGCATGATATATATAGAAGTATATGCACAGTGTATTGATGATTGCTGTAAGTGAAATGAGTAAATATTGCAAATCAGCACACACATGTTGTGCACAGATCATTGTGCTGTTGATAAGTATGATGCTGATGATCAAAAAGTATTTGTGTGGTCATCAGAACATTGGAATCTGCTGCAATATGATAATAATGCATTCACAGCAGTATGTATCCACAGCATAACGATCATTACGCCATGCTCTCAGCATTCCTGCATATATACAATCATTCTGTATATGATTTCGTCGCGCGTACACATGTGTGCTTCTCACTGCATGTAGACACATTAAAACTGTACGTGCTAAAATCGAGCATTCCTCGCATTTTATGAAATCATGAAAGGTATATATTATGCTGACAGGCCATAAATCATTGCACGCAGTGATTGTAAACAGTGCGTAGAGATGATTTGCAAAAATCGCTAATGTATGTTGTATACAAATGCGAGCGCGCTGCTGATGAAAAGTATGAATTGTCGTCGCCATTCATCAGCATATGATACGAGCGCTGACATGTATACAAATCAAAATTCTGTCGATGACCACTATGTCATATATCATTCTGGACAATTTTCGAACGTGATTCATGCAAGCGCGCGCATGCTGCGATCAACTTCTGCAAAATATGTGACCATCGCGCAGTATGCGACCATCGCGCATGCTGCCATCTGCAATTTAGTGACCATCGCGCAGTATGCGACCATCGCGCATGCTGCCATCTGCAATTTAGTGACCATCGCGCATCAACATGTATGAAGCCGTACAAAAGCAATTCAGTGCAATCATAAAAATTGCGATACTGCGCTGATGATTTTCCGCGCGGAAACGATTTTGCCGATGATTTATCGCATCTGCGAACATGCATATATCCGCGAACCATTTATCGTGTACATTTCATTGCTGCGCCGATATATGCCATATGCACACCTTATCGCGTATATGTGCGATCAGCTGTTTCTGCAAGTGCGCTGCGGAAAATCTCCTCGCGCAATTTATGCGCTGTCGATATGCGAAATATTATTCGGGCTGCAGATATTCAATATTTGCGAACGCTGTCGTATATGCGCCCTCCTGCAAACCTGCGAACAATATTAAATATGCTACGCGTCTATCACTGCACCCACTTGAGTTCTCGAGTGTCGCGCCTTGACGACTTTCAGAATACCACTGATACGGCTGTAGATACAAGCGCCGTGAATATATTATCAATATACAATGAAACACTGCAAAGTTGGACAGCAATGCATGTTAAGGGCTGAGCTATGCGAGCCCTGTTATAATATTCAATATTATCAATAATCACTGTGCAGTTGAACAGCATACACAAGTGAACGTATATGCGGGTTTGTGAGTGCAGTCTCTGAATCCAGAGCTGCTGAAGCACAACGCTTCCTCACTTAAGTACCTACGTCTCCCATCATCTTAGATGGTACCGCCATTGGGTTGTGAACCCGAGACGTAGGTTGCACGACCAGCATTGTATAAACGACTAGTTCGTTCGTGCTGCGCATGCATGTTCCGTGCATGCTAAAGCGAAAGATGGTTCTTGAAGAATCGACAAGATGTATCTTTGTTCTGTCATCTTCGAGTTCGGAGTACGAACTCTCAATGACAGGGATCAAGGGGGGGTATCGGCTGGTACGAGGCACTATTAGTTGTTTCCGATAACCATCAAACACTAATTAGTTGATATTGATAACAAAATCTGGCTATTAGTCAATACCGATAATCTCAATAAGTTATCAATCAATACCGATATTCACTTACAGGCTATTAGTTGATACCAATATTCTGATATGCCCCAAAACACGTATCGGTTAATACCAATAAACCGATATACTGATATATCGGTTAGTGTTAGACTCTGATCTACGTAATATTTTCCAACTATTTCTACAATTTTCTAACTAGTGAATGTTGATTTCAGTCACTCGGGAGCTTTCACCACTCAAGAGTCAGCTCTCTTGACTATCACACTACACATCTAGTTCATCGCAGCCATCAAGGAGTGCTCTATTGTGCCTTCCTTCAGACTTTTCCTCAGGTCGCTATGCATTTGTGTGCAAGCACTAAAAGCTCTCTCCACTCCCGCAGTGCTCGCAGGTGCGGCCAAGAACTGGCGGGCCATCCTACCCAAGTTTGGAAGGGTTTTTATGTTAGTCCCCCACCATACTATAGGATCAGTGTCCTTTTTAGCGACAGGCATAGCAAGGTATTTTTCAAACTCATCTTCCTGCACAACTTGCTCGGCAGAACCCGATCCCTGTACAACGGGCTCATCATCTTCACTATCACTATCCAGAAAGCTAGCTACGGTGCATTTCTTAGCAGTGTTGGCACGAGCTGCAGGCTGCGTGGGTGCTACTGCCGTTGGCACATGTGAAGGATCTTGCTCTTTTGGCCGGAAGTTACTCCGCCAAGCGCTCCTCGCCCAACCTTGGGCTTTCTGCACCGTTAGCGTACCTACAATTCAACCCACGCACCGCCTACCAGGCTCAATATCCTCCAAGATTTCTATCCGACCGATACATAACAAAGTTGTTATGGATGCCCGCAGCAGCAATAGACCGGAAGCAGCACGGCCGTTCGATGCTGAGACGTGATAGAGAAAAGACGCACCCTTGTTCCATCGGTCCACATTCTTGAAGTCAAAGTTCTTGTAGCGAGGGTCCAAGAACGTCGCCACACAGAAATCTTCTAACTTACACTCCATCAAGTTGTTAAAGTATCTTCTGCACACTTCTTGATACAGTTCCTCTCGAGCTTTGATCACCGCCTCGTTCGAAATCTCTCGGACGGCCTTTTCGAACTTCACAGGAGTGGTCTTAAGCAGCTTGTTCACCAACGACCCAACCAGTGGCAGGACCAAGTTAGAAGTGCAGTAGTCCGTACCCTGCAACAAGTTGATGCATTCCGTTGTGAGGTTTAAAATGTAGACAGACTCGTTAACGATGTCCCACTGAATGTCCACCAACTTGTGGTCCTTGTACACGCTTCCATCGGGGTTCGCTGCCGCGTTCGCTGCCTTACGCGGGTGATCAACGTCGTACATGCGAATAGCCTCCTGCGTCACGCATTCACAAAGCACGGCAGTTAAGCACACACACGCTTGCACGGACCGGAGATTTCATATTCACATAAATAATATCGTGTTATTACACGGCATTCTCAATATTCACCAAGTAGGTACACGCACGCACCTGTTGCACACGATACCAAGCCGACTGCTTGAATGCACCGCCCCATCCTGTGCGGGTGTCGTTGTCCTTAGGAGGACAGGTCTGCGCCAGGTCGTTCTTCTCTTGGCAGGAGTGCAACAGCTTGACACCGATGATGCTGTGGCTGAAGTGCGCTGTCATGCCCCGCAATTTCTTGAAGACTTCCTTCACACCGTAACTTTTGAGGTACACGAGCACGCACAACGCCAGAATATGACAGTTGCACTCGTGTCCATCAAATTCCTCCCAACCCGAAACGATGTTCGAGGCAGAGTCGGAGGCTGTACAGTGGACGAAGTCCTTGACAGTGTCGCTGTTGTCATCGTAGACGCCCAAGCCCAAGACAGCACACGCTTTCTTAGTTGCCGTCAGGATCTCGGAGCCTGTGTGGCGAACATCTGAAAACGGTATGGCTCCTAGCAGCCTCTCTTGAAGGTTGAAATCCGCATCAATCCAATAAGCCAAGATGCCGAAGAGGGAGATTCCCCCTTCAGACCATATGTCCCCCGCAATGCTGACAAGGACACCGTCCGCCAGAACAACCGCGATCTCAACTTGAGTGCGGATACGAGCTGCTGCGGACAGATCCAATATCTTTTGGGTGACCAGTTTGTAGGAAGGTGGCTTGTAAGCACCTTGGAAGATGTAGTCGAAAATGTCTCGCAACTCGGTGTCAGTTTCGCATATCTTTAATGGCCTGCGTGCACATATTAGAAGTGAATACGTAAGTTGCAAAAAACGGAACATACATCCGAAGAGTATATATGTATATACAGTAACGAATAACGTTACGTAGAAGACACGCAATAAGCACACGACGGAGGGCATAGATGTGTGCGTACCTGCGCCTCCGCACAATCCAGAGAGCGAACATCTTATGCAGCTCATCACGTCTCTCGCTAGAGACTTGCGGCAGCATGGCCTCGATAGTGCCTGCGGAGGTCTCCGAATATCCCCCTCCAGTTGCAGAGGTTAGGCTGACAACGTTCTCACCAGCGGCTTTCTTTTCGGCGATGCACATTTTGCAGTAGGCGTCCTGGTGGACGTGCGAAACGTGACTGCGTAAGTTGCTGGTGTTCCCACAGTATGGGATGGCCGTCGAATTAGGTCCACACAACTTGCAGACCACTTGAACCACGCGACCAGCTTCATCCTTAATAACCCAGAAATAATCCCAAACAAGAGCTCTGCGCTTGGTCTTTCCGTTCTTTGCATCTTCAAGGTTTCCCTCTCCCGAATCTCCTGCAAAAGTAAGCAACCCAAACTCATGAAATTGCCATATACCAGCGAAAACGATACTTTAGAAGTAACGGTGCGTAACCTGCAGTAGCGTCCGCATCTTCTTCATCCTCGCCGGGGCCATCCTCCAAGCGTTTTCGTTTACTCGCAGCAGCGAGGGCTTCAGCTGCTTCAGCTTCTTGGGTTTTCTGCTTCAAAAATTCGTCGATATCAGCTTCTGAGCCAGGTAAGTTCTCAACTGGTTCCCAGGTATCGTGCTGCGTGTCAAGGCCTTCCCAAGCGATCAAGTATTGATCGACTCCGTAGCACTTCCTGTGAGCCCTGATTTCCTTGACTTGGTAATCGTTTTCATCACTGCCAGCTATGTCATATGGATGGGCCTGCGTCCGTTTCACCAACCCCTTACCTTGTGCGACCAGAACCACGTCCGTGTGATTGCTCTTTCTGCGCTTTGGACCTCGGGATCGACCCATAATGGTAATCGCTATTTGTTGAAAATAGATGAAAAATAGTTGGACACTGACTCTTATTCTTACATATGCGTCGAAGTTCGAATTCTGGATCCTCATGGATCGAGCCTTTCGAACCATGTCAATGACCACTTTCTGTTTTCATTGGAGAGGCTATAGGCGGACGAATGAAACCATGACCTTATGTAACCAAAGGATCGATTTCTGCCGATATTCAAATATTCCGATATGTTACCCAGAATGTATATTAGCTAATAGTAATAAGTGCTGACATGGCATCAGTCAATATTGATATTACGTAAAGAGGTATTAGTTGATATTGATATTCCGATAACGGAAAAAAATGGTATCGACTAATAGGAATATTGCCGATATATCGATATATCGGTTATCAGAGATATCGATACCCTGCCTTGACAGGGATGCCTGATGATGTGACATAATCATCTGGCGACATGTACAGTCATTGTCGACCGTACTGACGACTGTCATAAATGTATGACGCGACTCGACCTGTACAGTCATGATCGACCATACTGTCGACTGTCATAATAATATATGACATGACATGTCATAATAATATATGACATGACATGACATGACATGGTATGACATGTATGACAGGTATGACACGTATGACATGTATGACACATATGTCATCGGTCATAACCCTGACAGATCTCCCCTCTTAAGAGAGTTGTGACCTCACAACGGGCATACCTTTGTATATGTCTTTGATGTCTTTGTTGTTGTCGCTTCTTGCTGGTACCAGTCTTCTTACACCGATTTGAGGCGTCCCTCATGGTGTTTTTAGGTTATTGGGGGGAACTGAGTCCACTTTAGTCCCTCACCTTAGGCATTTAGCCATACAGTCCTTAGGATGTAGCCCACCTTTCCGGAAATCGTATCGTTGAGTGACGTTCCAAGGTTCAATGAAGAGCGTTTTCGCGATACAATCCTACGCTGGATTACTGATTGATCCACACGTTATCATGTATGTGCTAGACGATTCAAAGCATCCGAAGTCTACGTTACGGATTATTTGCGCTTGCCGTCGTCGCTTTTGCGATCGATGATCCCACGATTTAACAATTTATAATCGAACGATTCTCGGCCTTATATATACAATTGATCGACGAAAACCCTTGGGTACATGTTTCCACAGTTATATATAGTGCACCCAACCCTTCCTCCCCTCCTGAAGCTACTATGGAGGTTCACAGGTAGCGATGGGGAGCCCGATTTTTGGGGCTTGTTTTTAATGCAAACGGAGTGGCCCTGCTTAACGGGATTGGACTTATAATCCTTTACCCGGTCTGCTCAACTCCTCAATATTTGGTCCGGTACGCGCGCTTTGACGAACATCTATCGCGATGAGTGAGAATGGATTCGCCACGTACTAATGTGAAATTTCTTTAGTTATGTTTGTCAAGCACAACTTAGGATCACAACTCCGTCTACCTCAGTCGATATCTCCGGTAGCTTCGGATGACTGGCCACAGAATCCGATGACAAACCACGGTCTTGGCAAAGGTAGCATTAGCAGTTTTTCACAGATATTGGTACCCGCATATGCGTATCTGTGTAAGGGTATGATTTATACAAGGCTCACTACACCTTAGCAAGGAAGGATCAATTCCTGCTCCTGTCATATCAATTTGATGCAGGGTAAAAATGTTAGGGATATAACCCTGCAGTTCTCGGGTTGCAGCCCATTGCACCGAAGGTGCATCGCAGTCTTTGGGATGCAGCCCTGCAGTTCTTGGGATGCAGCCCTGCAGTTCTTGGGATGCAGCCCTGATATATATATGTGACCGATGGACGAAAACCTCTTGGGTACATGTTTCCACGGTCTGATTATTATTTGGTCGGCAATTATTGGCAAAAGTCATCGGCTATCAGCTTTTGACTTAGAAGCCACAATGTTATAGAAGCTGCGACCTATTGTAACCATATGCGGCAGTTATGCCTTCAGCATATGTAGACAATATGATTATATGGAACTTATAATCCCACTTAAGTTGCATCATGATAAATTTATCCAGGTGTTAACAAGTGTTCCGGATTTGATAAGGGGTTGACGCCCCACAAGCCAAAGGTCACTGTCTCATAAGGCTCGCCTCAAGTGTACGGCTTTGAGGATTAGCGTCCTGGCGAGACACAGTCATGATGCTTCCTAGTCCAAAGAGTTGGAAATGAGAATGCTCAAGATATCCGAAGACAGGAAGGCTTTTGTTTGGCCAGTGTTACTGTCAAGATGCTTAACCTTGATGGAATGGCATTCGGATACAAACTGTGCAACCATGCATGCGACTTATGCATTGGTGTATGACTTTGATGAATTGTCTCTTGTCATGAACCTGGAAGGAATGACGGGCAAATAGCTAGAGTGGCGGATTTATTCACTCGACTTTGCTGTTATGGAATTCGATGCCTGATGGCACAACTAGCAATCCTTTGCTCAGATGCTTTCCTTAAGACATTGGCAACAACTTGTGTGCCAGCTTCTCTAGATTGGGGAGAAACCATGGATCAACAATTTGTCAATAAAAACACATGTATCAAGGTTGATTCATCGAATCCTTCAACTCTTGAATTTCGACAATCAGCATCTCAGGCTGTTGACGTCAAAGTGATGGTCGTAAGCTTACAATATAGCTTATTCACCTTTGAAAAACCATCGTTATCCCATGTCAGTGCCCTTCATAAAAATGATAGAGCCGGAGAAATATGTATCTATGATTTCCTCGTAATGAACTTCATGTGTTAGTAAGTCAAATAAGACTTCATTTGATGTTTCAATCGGCATGATGTACCGTGTCATTAACTTAATGGCTGCTATACACAGATGCTGGAACTTTTGATAAAAAATTTTAATTTTCCAAGCAAATCACAATGATGTAAATCAATTTGTGGCAGCTGTATAAAAAATGAATGAATCTATACTCTTCCTCGTAAAAAGAGATGTATCAAACCAATCAGATGGTGATGGAGGATGTTATTCAATCATTATGTTATGTGAAAAATGGTTTGATAGAGAATCAGACTGAGATTACTCATCGAATGCTTTAGAGGTAACAATGCCAATCTGAACATTGATTCTCTCTACGTCATATTGGCAATATGCCTGACGTTTTTGAATGTGGCAAATGCCAGATGATGTCAAATGCAGTCGTTGGGTTGCAGCCCACATACTTTGTCAGTTCAGGGTTACTATAGTGTACCCAACTTAGACAATGGTTCTGGATAATGATTGTCATGATGAACAAAGAAATCAGTACCGAAGTTAACTTTGGTATCGAAGCTAATGGAGAGTCAATCAAGAAGTGTCCGTAATGACAACAAATTACTACGAGTTGTATTTTCGTAGTTGATGGATGGCTGACATGTCATTTCATTATGAATAGAACATGGCATTGTTTAGTGATATGTGTATATTCTTCAGCACATGATCACTTATCTCAATGGTGCCCATTTTATTTTTGGGCAAACACTATTCAGAGACTTGTTATGATAAAGAAATATGAATGATGAATGTGTCATTTCAATCCGATAGAATTGTGACTTGTTTCATGACTATAAATTTCTGTCACTTTCCAGAATGAGGATGAACTGTGCTTGGAGACCATATGCAGATTGCGGGTTTTCCAAAACTTTGTGGCCTATGTATGAGGCAACAAATTTCTAAATATTCCAGAATGAACTTTGAAAGAGTTTTCATTCCTTAATGAAGCATGCTTGTCTTATGTGCCAAAATGATATGAAATTACAAATATGGTGTCAATCTATATGTGGATGGTTTATACCATTGTATGCTATTCCACAAAATAAGTAATGATGTCAGAGTAAAAACTTTGGACAATTGCAACTCAGTACAAATTTGAGTGCATTGACTTGAATGTTCAGAATCTGAATCTAATGTGCTTTCTATATGTACAGGATAGAATATTTTTCTATGCGATTCTGGATTCAGGAACTAGAGTCAATGTAAAAGTCTTTTCCTATTTCAGACGATGAAACCCTTATTCCCTTAGGTGCAATACCTTATTGTAAGGAATAGTTATTTTCAATACAAGTTTCAATCGATTTTCTCAAATCTGTCACTTTTATGATGATCAGATTGGTCAACTTTACAGCATAACCACTTCCCCTCGTTGAAAGAGATTACTTCCATCATAGGGCGGTATATTAGCTATTTTCATATGACACTAAAAAAAACATGAATAACTCTTGGAGAATTTTGGGATAAACATCCTGGATTGGCTGTGCTTGATTGCTCTATGCCCAAGAATAACCGAAGAGATTGCTTGCCATTTTTCAGCCATATGGTGTGGAGGCTGCTTAACAACGGTTGGGTCATAAGCTAAATAGCTATGTCAGCTATGTCGGAGGCTGAATAGCCATGATTGCACAGACTCTGTCTTTCATGATGAATAGACCTCTGAGAAATGGTGTCTGAAAAAATCAATACTGACAACAACTCAACCTTTTGGTATGATGAAGAGCTGATGATCTTTGTTGCACTTCAATTGTTTAATGTGCACTAATGAAATGTCTCGTGATATATAATCTCACAGAATAGGCTTTGCTCAATGGCGATATGATCAGATATGTAATGATCAATGAAGACAAGATGGTTGGTATGGCTCATTCAGTAGGCATAATTACCTCAAAGAGATGCCAATACACGGATATATATCAAGACATAAGGGCAATAGGCTTATTGTATAGCCTTCAAGGCAGCTAACATTTATGCTGCATTGGTCAGCTCAGTGGCTTCGACCTTCTAGGTGTTATACTCAGGCCGTGGTCTGCATATTGCATTGAGTAATCTTGACACCTTTAATGATCCAATCAGATGATATGTATGAAATATCAAGAATGGTTGCCCCTTTCAATGATCATCGATGGCAGAGGCCATAGTGCTTGCATCGTGTCAATATACAATTCTAGTCTGGATACATGCTAGACCAGATGTATACAATGTCTAGGTCTTCAAAATCAAGCTCATATGTATGTCATGGCTGATGTATGTGTCAACTTCATGGAGTTCTGAATGGTTTGATTGTATACAGTCAGGCTTACCAAAACAAAAACAATGATGCAACTTACTTGTTTTATTATTTGTCTTTATTATTTATTTGGTTTTTAGTTGTATTTTTAGCTTACCATCTTCCCCCCTCAAGGAAGTGTATTGCTAGGCGGTTGTCAAGCGCCGTTTAAATACAACAGAGGTCCGACCTCTATGTGATGACGTGATAGCTTACTATGAAGCTGGATAGCAGTTCTCGGGATGCAGCCCCTTGCACCGAAGGTGCATTGCAGTTCTTGGGATGCAGCCCGAATTCACGTCATAAGCGTGGGTCATATAGTGCCCATGCATGTGCTGTATAAAATACAACACTACCCTCCAGCAGCGAAGTGGTTTGCTATTACCATTATCGTATGCTGTGGGATGTCAATATATGATCAGAGAGCATGGATATATATATATATGTACCATGTTTGTCAATATCGGAGAGACTATGTCTTCTTTAAAATCCTCATGACTATATATATAATGGTGGTATACTGATGTCAACACCTTCTCTCTGAGTGATTCATTGATTTCAGATGTGATGTCGTGGCAAAAAATATGTCCACGTCATTGGCACGAGTCATGTTGTGTCCATGCATACACGATCTTAGCGCAGGTCACAATACAGTGCCCGAGCATACGCGATTTTAGCGTAGGTCACATTGTGCCTCTGTTTATTACATCTGATAATATATGTTACTCATCTTTGTGAGTCTAGACAACATTGTGCTGATTGCAATGCTTTCTCTGGTGACTTATATATCACAGATTATACCAATGTGGTGATCAGTCCAGTGCAATATTTTGTCACCGGAATGTACAGGGATTGTGAATGATTGAAATCCAGCCGGAGGAATAATCTCAACAGCTTATTCTGTACTAGTGAATTCATCGGAGTTACTTATTTCGACGATTCAAAAACCCATGTCATTGTAGTGATGACAGCTCATATGAATATATAGGGTTTTTATCAGAATGCTTTTATGTGATGTCAACATTTATGAACAATTCACTTGCATCTTAGGATCAAAGGAGTTACGCTTGGAAGGTCTTGCATGATGGTCACCAACAGTTATCAGCTGTTATTCAGGTGCCAAATTCTGCCTTCAGCACTGGGACTATATCAACCAGTCTTACAGCGATGCACTTGTCCTTCCCACTCTTATATACAGCTATAGTGCCAAAGTATATCTGGTGGGATATATATATATATATACATTATATAACTATCATCTTCTGATCCAGGAAATGCAATTAAGCATGGTATCAGGTTATATGTTATGTATATAGTTCAGCATTCCAAACTTACTCGAGAATGTAAATGCTGAGCAAGAGTCAACTTATAGTTATTGGGATATAGTTTCCCATCCAAGTTTACACTTTATTAGTGATAGTGAATTTAACGTTGTACAGATTTCAACGTTATTTATAGATGCAGTGATTTTATCAAAAGCAATCTATCAGAAATCACCAGATCGGAATATGAAATGGATATGTGTGAATCCTATCCACCTTCTTCCCCCCTTGAGGAAGTGTGAATACATAGGCAGTCAGTTGTTTATATACCTTATAGCTTGTAGCTTGTAGCTTGCAGTCCTTATAGGAAGCAGCTCATACAGTTTTAGGGTTGTTGCCCAACAGTTCTTGGGTTGTTGCCCGATACATAATCATGTTTGTGTCAAAAACAGCATGATATGTTAATGCCAAAAACGAAGTTTTTCGAAATAAAACTGGCATTTTAGGGCATGTATCGTTACAGTGGCCCTGTTACTCAATACAGTGTTTAGGGTGTTACTTGATATCAGTAACCCTAATACAGGTAAAAAATAAGCAGTATAACGTTTTTGCAAAGATTTTTAAGCAAAACTGCATTTAATACCTACATAAATGTAAAGTGGTTTTCAGGAGGTACGTTACACCCCTGTTACACACATTTAATTTTAGGGTTGTTACAGGGCGTTACACATGCTGCATAAATCAGGGATTGTCATTTGATATCTAAATATTCATTTTAGCAAAAAAAATCAATCCGAAATTTTCAAAATGTATTTCACGTATAGCATTTTGACCGATTTATTGTTACAGCCAATGGTGCACCCCTATATATTCAACACCTAGTATCTAGGGTGTTACATGAGATATGACATGTGTCATTATGATTTCCTGATACCTTAATAGGTATAAAATCATAATTTCACATAAAATGGGCACACATTTTTCGTTTTGAAATCATGCGTGGAGCATTTTCACCTAT
The DNA here is from genome assembly GCA_001247695.2 of Cymbomonas tetramitiformis. Taxonomy (NCBI): domain Eukaryota; kingdom Viridiplantae; phylum Chlorophyta; class Pyramimonadophyceae; order Pyramimonadales; family Pyramimonadaceae; genus Cymbomonas; species Cymbomonas tetramitiformis. The sequence goes on along the minus strand of LGRX02033106.1, from coordinate 2,435 downwards.
TTTACAGCTTTTTCAGCCGTATATATATATATATATATCATATCTCAGTGTGTGTGTGAGTTGCAAGCTAAACAAATGCTGCAACATTCTTCACTTTTGCACATGATATTTTTCATGGCACAATAGTGAATATCTCAAAAATTCAACATGTATGGTGAACATGAAATATGGGTTTTTCTGATTGAAACCCATGCAGGCAATTGCACTCTCTGGTGACATAAAGATAAATCAACTGCAAGTGGATTCACAGTTGTGTCAGATCCTAAGATATATTTGAATGTACACAACGAGTATATCAAGTGATATTTTTGTGTTCAAATACATCTGGACACTGCTAGATATAATCTAAGCAGTATTTACACAACACCATGTCTGTGTGTGTATGTCCACAACCTTTGTCAGTTCATTTATGGTTGCTGATCTGAGTTGGTACATGCATGTGAGTGATCAGTTCTGCATCAACTGTCATAATGCAATGTAGATTTTGATGTTGCTCCAGCGATAGTGAATATGGCATGGGCAGTGCTCAGCAGTTACCAGCTGCATATTGAGCACTGATACTGCCTTCGGGTCTGGAGATATTCTCCATCCAGCCCTACAGCATGTTGTTTAATCCTGTTACCATTATTATCGCCATCGCTGACATCCAGTACGCACATGTGTTTACTGGATGTTATCTACATTATTGTATACATTGTTATTGGTATATTCACTCTGAGTCAGTGAATGTCAATGTATAATGAATGCTAGTGTTTGTGCAGTGTATAGTACTGATGATTAGTACTAGTGTGTGTGTGTGTATTTGTTTGCACACACTTTGCAGTATCTTTATGGATATCACAATATCCTAACAATCATGCAGACAGTCAGCATACCACGTACTGATTACATCTAACATGATATATATAGTTTAGGAATGGTTGTAATACCATGAAAATCTCATTACGAGTTGCTGATTGATTTTACATGAAGCTCAGGTGAGCATTCCTTTTAATAATCCACCATAGAATGTACGTGTTACCTGGAGAGCATCTCGGCTCCACCAGGGTACGACAAACTAGTTATGGTGTTGTGATTATTGTCAGGCACCCTTTGCAACATGAATTCGAATATATACTAGCATTCACTGCAATATGCTTGTGCTCTATGTACTACAGCTGTTAACGTGTTCAAGCTGTACAGTATAATAAGTATGTACCACTTACACAACATTGCAATCATTCAGTCATAAGGTGTGTGCATGATATAGAAGTATATGCAAGTATATTGATGATTGCTGTAAGTGGAATAAGTGTATTTGTGTGTGTGTGTGCTGATCTGCACACACATGTTGTGCATAGATCATTGTGCTGCCATCGAGCATTCCTCGCAATTTATGAAATCATGAAAGGTATATATTATGCTGACAGGCCATAAATCATTGCACGCAGTGATTGTAAACAGTGCGTAAAGATGATTTGCAAAAATCGCTGATGTATGTTGTATACAAATGTGAGTGCGCTACTTATGACAAGTATGAATTGTCGTCGCCATTCATTAGCATATGATACAGCATATTTTTCAAACGTGATTCATGTGAGCGCGCGCATGCTGCGATCAACTTCTGCAAATATGTGACCATCGCGCAGTATGCGACCATCGCGCATGCTGCCATCTGCAATTTAGTAACAATCGCGCAGTATGCGAACATCGCGCATGCTGCCATCTGCAATTTAGTAACAATCGGGCAGTATGCGAACATCGCGCATGCTGCCATTTGCAATTTAGTAACCATCGCGCAGTATGCATGTATGAAGCCGTATAAAAGCCATTCAGTGCAATCATAAAAATTGCGATACTGCGCTGATGATTCTACCGCGCGGAAACGATTCCGCCGACAATTCATCGCATCCGCGAACATGCATATATCCGTGAACCATTTATCGTGTACATTTCATTGTTGCGCCGATATATGCCATATGCACACCTTATCGCGTATGTGTGCGATCAGCTGTTGTGCAAGTGCGCTGCGGAAAATCTCCTCGCGCAATTTATGCGCTGTCAATATGCGAGCGTATTTATTGTTCGGTTTGTAGATATTCAGTATTTGCGAACGCTGTCGTATATGCGCCCTCCTGCAAACCTGCGAACAATATTAAGTATGCTACGCTTCTATCACTGCACCCACTTGAGTTCTCGAGTGTCGCGCCTTGACGACTTTTAGAATACCACTGATAAGGGCTGAGCTATGCGAGCCCTGTTATAATATTCAATATTATCAATAATCACTGTGCAGTTGAACAGCATACACAAGTGAACGTATATGCGGGTTTGTGAGTGCAGTTTCTGAATCCAGAGCTGCTGAAGCACAACGCTTCCTCACTTAAGTACCTACGTCTCCCATCATCTTAGATGGTACCGCCATTGGGTTGTGAACCCGAGACGTAGGTTGAACG
>LGRX02033105.1:0-94297 GCA_001247695.2 Cymbomonas tetramitiformis | reverse complement strand
CACGAACACCGTGTGACTTCCTCAGCAACGATATGCCACCGGGAAGCGCACAACATGTAGTTGCATGCAAACGACAGGAGTATATACATGGCGAGCACGGCAAACCTCCCGAGAAGAATATGCCCCCGATAGGAAACCCTCCGTGCACCTGTGTGTTAACCGGTGTGGCTCGTAACATTACCGGATAGGAATTCTGTATACGAGCTCGCACATACGAAAGAACCCCAAGACCCCTAGAGACAATAATGATGAGGTAGACCATTCATAGGAGGCAGACGCTTGCATATAATAAGCTGGACACTAGCCTTGCAAAAGGTCACCATCCGGTAGGCAAATGCATGTATGTGTAGGTGAACACGAAACGAAAACACTTCAAACGACGAGAAGCATACCATGCTGGCGACGGTATGTCCCCAGCGTGACCTCCGGCTTATATGAAGAACACCCTTTAAAAAAACAGGGACAAGAGGCTTGCATAACCGCCGCATCGTTGCGCGACCGGCCCGTTGGCGATCAGCGCACGCGCTACACGGTCCGCAGAGGCTTCAACACATGTAAAAAAATGAAACCCGGTGAACACGAAAAATGAAAGACTTCAAACGACGAGAAGCATACCACGCTGGCGACGGTATGTCCCCAGCGTGACCTCCGGCTTATATGAAGATCACCCTTATTATAAAAAAAACAGGGACAAGAGGCTTGCATAACCGCCGCATCGTTGCGCGACCGGCCCGTTGGCGATCAGCGCACGCGCTACACGGTCCGCAGAGGCTTCAACACATTAAAGAAATGAAACCCGGTGAACACGAAAATGAAACACTTCAACCAACCGGAAGCAGGCCAAGCTGGCGACGGTATGTCCCCAGCGTGACCTCCGGTAGGCAAATGCATGTATGTGTCTAGCGCGTTATGCGTGATGCGATAGGAATACATACATGGACCAATTTGTTTACGGCAATGTCGGCGCTATATTTACATGTATACATTTGTCAAGTTCACATGTCGGCCCTATTGGAAACCACCCAGCCAGCTCAATGCGAGGCGGAAAGCCTTTGTCACCGACGGTCTGGATCCTAGTGTTGTCAAACGTGCGCAGCAGATTCGCGGCTGTCGGACGCTTGGCAATGTCTACGCTGAAGCATTCCTTCAGGCGCTGCATGAGTGCATGCTTCATGAATCCATTCTGCGGTTTCGCTTGACTTAGGATATAGTCCCATTGGTGACGTTCGCCACCAGCCTGCGGGTGCTGGAAGAGCTGGACCAGGAGTCCACCCACAGACCACATGTATCCTGGCCTGCTTGGGCCGTGATCCCGGTGCTCAGGAGCAAGATAACGGCGGTCCTCTCGACCGAGAGGACGCTCGTCATGCGCAGACTTCAGGTTTTCTCGATCGACGCAGCCAACTCCGAAGTCGATGACTCGCAGCGTGATGTGATATGGTGATTGCAGCGCGTCGGCAACGACCACATTGTTACCCTTGACGTCGCCGTGCACGATACCCTTGGAGTGCAACTGCTCAAACGTCTTCAGCACCTCCTTGACAAGTAGCAGCTTGACCTCCAAGGATAGCTAGGTCACCCTCAGGCGGATCCCGCATGAATTCCCATAGCGTCCGGCCGCGATCGGGCATGACGAGCATCGGAACTGGCCCGACCCGCAGCGCTAGCCGAGTTTTGGTCTCCACACCCCACCGTGTACAGGGCACGACGTAAGTGGGTGCTGCTTCCGACGCCAGTTTTGTCATGACTAGCTCCTGCGCACACCGCTTGAACTCCTTGGGCGGCTGGGTGGGCGCTGCCTTCCTTTGGAGGTTTCCGTTGGTCTTGGGGTGCGGCTGAAGCTCCGAGGTTTTGCAAAACCTTTTGACCACGACCAGGTCCGTGCGGTCCAGTGTGCAACCTCGTGTGACGGCGCCGTACGCGCCACTCACCGGTTCGGCATTTTGAGGCTCGAGGATATTCTTCGGATCCACATTGGAACACCCCGCGCGCGTGGCGACGGCACGTAAAAACGGGATGCCGTCGAACAAGGTGCGAATTTGTTCTTCCAGAAACTCCTGGAGACCCTCGTCATAATCCCGGTTGTCCGCAGTAGTGATTCCTTGCTGCTGGCGCCGAAGGAAACGGTTTCTGCGCCGTTTGAATTTTTTCCCCCGCTAGGAAACAAACCGCAAACCCAGGGTTGTTGGTTAACCTGGATCAGTGTACTGTGTGTATATACGGTGTGGGATATTGCGGCCACCCGATGCACACACGGCGGCAAAAGGTGGCGCAAACCGAAACATGTTGGACAACGAAAAGAACCGGAACGATGGGAGCGATATGCCCCCTAACCTAGCATGCCTGCCTAGGACTGGTCCGCTGTGTCACAGGTTAGGTGTCGGTTGCGGACACCATGGTATCAGCAACACCGGAGAGGTACGCTAGGCAAAACGGACGCACACCGCGGTCACCTTCCGCGCCCGGCCCGTTGGCGGGCCACCGACGAGGTACGAGTACAGCACGGCCACGGTTCAACTTAGAGCGGCGGGCCGCAACCGGACATCTTTGGACACACCCCGAACCGGACAGGAGGACTCCGGGGGACGATATGGACGAGGCACGCTCGCGCGAGGAAATATTACGCAGCTTGCCGTGAGGTGAAACGCTTAAATTCCGCGGGTCCGTTGCGCGCACGGCCCGTGGGCGTGCAGCGCACGAGCAACACGGTACACGTCACGGACGTGAGGTGAAACGCTAAAACGCCGCGGCTACGAGGCGCGCACGGCCCGTTGGCGAGCAGCGCACGAGCAACACGGCACGCGTCACAGGCAGCCGGTGGTGGAAGCCAAAATAAGAACCGGGGGTCGGCCTGCAAGATGGATGACCGCATACTCGTTCGTTGGGAATGAAGTGTGTATATTTAGGGGGGGGGCGGGGAAAACGCAGCAGGAAGCGGGAATGGCGGGTGCAATGCGTACCTTGCTGCCAGCCGCAGCCGCCGCGTCTTCAGCAGCGGGGGGGGCGGAGGCACCCCCTCCAGCTTCGGCTGCGGTCGCTGATGGAGCTTCCTAAGTAGGACGCAACAAACAACCGGAAGCACTTCAACAGCCAGAAGAAGACCGCTGGCGACGGTATGTCCCCAGCAGCCCTCCGACTTATATAAAGATCACCCTTTAAAAAAACAGGGACAAGAGGCTTGCATAACCCGCCGCATCGTTGCGCGACCGGCCCGTTGGCGATCAGCGCACGCGCTACACGGTCCGCAGAGGCTTCAACACATGTAAAAAAATGAAACCCGGTGAACACGAAAATGAAACACGTCAACCAACCAGAAGCAGGCCAAGCTGGCGACGGTATGTCCCCAGCGTGACCTCCGGCTTATATGAAGAACACCCTTTAAAAAAGCAGGGACAAGAGGCTTGCATAACCCGCCGCATCGTTGCGCGACCGGCCCGTTAGCGATCAGCGCGCGCGCTACACGGTCCGCAGAGGCTTCAACACATTAAAAAAATGAAACCCGGTGAACAAGAAAATGAAACACTTCAACCAACCAGAAGCAGACCACGCTGGCGACGGTATGTCCCCAGCGTGACCTCCGGCTTATATGAAGAACACCCTTTAAAAAAGCAGGGACAAGAGGCTTGCATAACCCGCCGCATCGTTGCGCGACCGGCCCGTTGGCGATCAGCGCACGCGCTACACGGTCCGCAGAGGCTTCAACACATTAAAAAGATGTAACCCGGTGAACACGAAAATGAAACACTTCAACCAACCAGAAGCAGGCCACGCTGGCGACGGTATGTCCCCAGCGTGACCTCCGGCTTATACGAAGAACACCCTTAAAAAAACAGGGACAAGAGGCTTGCATAACCGCCGCGTCGTTGCGCGACCGGCCCGTTGGCGATCAGCGCACGCGCTACACGGTCCGCAGAGGCTTCAACACAGTAAAAAAATGAAACCCGGTGAACACGAAAATGAAACACTTCAACCCACCAGAAGCAGGCCACGCTGGCGACGGTATGTCCCCAGCGTGACCTCCGGCTTATATGAAGAACACCCTTAAAAAAACAGGGACAAGAGGCTTGCATAACCGCCGCATCGTTGCGCGACCGGCCCGTTGGCGATCAGCGCACGAGCCACACGGTCCGCAGAGGCTTCAACACGGTTTAAAAAATGAGACCCGGTGAACACGAAAATGAAAACACTTCAACCAAACAGAAGCAGGCCACGCTGGCGACGGTATGTCCCCAGCGTGACCTCCGGCTTATTTTGAAGAACACCCTTAAAAAAACAGGGACAAGAGGCTTGCATAACGGTACCGCCGCATCGTTGCGCGACCGGCCCGTTGGCGATCAGCGCACGAGCTACACGGTCCGCAGAGGCTTCAACACAGTTTTAAAAATGGAACCCGGTGAACACGAAATAGAAACACTTCAAACGACGAGAAGCATACCACGCTGGCGACGGTATGTCCCCAGCGTGACCTCCGGCTTATACGAAGATCGCCCTTTTAAAAAACAGGGACAAGAGGCTTGCATAACCGCCGCATCGTTGCGCGACCGGCCCGTTGGCGATCAGCGCACGAGCCACACGGTCCGCAGAGGCTTCAACACAGTTTAAAAAATGAGACCCGGTGAACACGAAAATAAAACACTTCAACCAACCAGAAGCAGGCCACGCTGGCGACGGTATGTCCCCAGCGTGACCTCCGGCTTATATGAAACGCTCGCAACAAGCTGAAAATGCACAAATGCACCGGTGCCGGCGTTTACCTTAGCGGCCGCAACTAACCCCGCGCCCCGATGTGCGCCACCGGGAGCCTGAACATCGCCCGCTTCAGTTTACTCACACTTAAAATAAACGAACATTCTGTTCCACAATCTGCACTTACCGCGTTATTAGCAGTTCGCGGTTGCTTTCCAGCAGTCGCCAAGTTTGCGCTCCACTGGTCATCCATCTGTTATGAACGAACACCACGCAACCCCACCCTTTGGTTTGCAGTTTATAAACGTGTGGATAAAAATATAACAGCGACCGTGCAACGATTTAGCACCTTACAATTTTTACAGACTCGGGTTTCTCTTGTAACAAATATATTATATATGCTGGTCTGCTCGGGCAGAACGTCAGCTCAGAAATGATTTCGCTAGCTACCTACGTCCAACTATCGTTCCATCCTACGTACGTAGCTAGATAGGTCTTAATAAGGTCTTCATGCGTTTGGTGTTCGCGGATGCACCTATATCTACCGTAGATGATCCTGTCGATCGTCGATGGGCATGGGCGTTGTCAGTGGCGACTGCATTTTGAAATGATTATCTCGCCAGGACACCCACATCACGGTGGCTGCGCTGGGTATTAACACTTTTCAAATGTATCGGCGAAACAGGCGTGTGTTCTGGCTCCAATATAATTCCCAGCAGCGTGATTATACCGCGATTAATAGATGCAGCCTTCCGTTAACACTCCTGAACTGTCCCATTAACACTCCCTCGCCAACGGTTAGCACTTTCTTCACACCTCATTAACACTTTTCCGCCTATAATATAGCCCATTATGAAAATTTTCGCGTATTAACACTTGATTAACACCCAGTTTCCGAATTAACACTATTTAACACTCGATTAACATTTTTTAACACATCATTAACAGTTTTTAACACAAATCCTTCCTAGTGTGCGTCGAGGGCGGCGGTTGTGCTCTGCTCCTTCAAAGCAATGACGAGCTTCTGTGCCTCTACCCCGGCCGCTCTTTGCCTATCAGGTACCAGCCTTAGCTGTCCCACAGGCACTCCTGGTGTACCTTGGGCGTCCAACGCCACGGGCATCGGCTGCTGTGATGAGCCCTGAAGACCTCGGAGAGGGCCAGCTTGGCCTCCGGGCATCAAAGCCTGCGAAAAGCCCCATTAGAGATGGTCAGTAGTGTGCCAGGTTTCGGAACTGCGAGGGACATAAATAGAAAAAACAAAACAATATAAAAACGTTATATTCTAAACAAGAAGGAAAACTTCCCGAGATGAGCTGCATGGCGATCTCCTGGGTGTACTTCTCGCTGTTCTTATGGCTTTCCCGTTCGATGGCCATCTGCTCCTTCAAATCCTAGATGGCTTTCTGTGACTGTTCGTTGAGGGCGTTTTTGAACGTGTCGATCGTCTTGTTGGAAGCCTAATGAGAATAAACTATATTGTAAGCTTACGACCATCACTTTGACGTCAACAGCCTGAGATGCGCATTGTCGAAATTCAAGAGTTGAAGGATTCGTTGAATCAACCTTGGTAACATGTGTTTTGATTGATGAATTGTTGATCCATGGTTTCTCCCCAAATCTTGAAAAGCTGGCACACAAGTTGTTGCCAATGTCTTAAGGAAAGCATCTGAGCAAAGGATTGCCAGTTGTGCCATCAGGCATCGAATTTCATAACAGCAAAGCCGAGTGAGTGAGATCCGCCACTCTAGCTATTTGCCAGTCATTCCTTCCAGGTTCATGACAAGAGACAATTCATCAAAGTCATACACCAATGCATAAGTCACATGCATGGTTGCACAGTTTGTATCCGAATGCCATCCCATCGAGGTTAAGCATCTGGACAGCAACTCTGGCCAACCAAAAGCCTTCCTGTCTTCGGATATCTTGAGCATTCTCATTTCCAGCTCCATTATGGACTAGGAAGCATCATGACTGTGCCTCGCCAGGACGCTGATCCTCAAAGCCGCACACTTGAGGCGAGCCTTATGAGACAATGACCTTTGGCTTGTGGGGCGTCAACCCCTTATCAAATCCTGAACACTTGTACACACTTGGATAAATATAGTATGATGCAACTTAAGTGGGATTATAAGCTCCATATAATCATATTGTCTACGTATGCTGAAGGCATAACTGCCGCATATGGTCACAATAGGTCGCAGCTTCTATAACATTGTGGCTTCTGAGTCAAAAGCGGATAGTCGATGACTTTTGCCAATAAATTGCCGACCTAATAATAATCAGGCCGTGGAAACATGTACCCAAGAGGTTTTCGTCGATCGGTCGTATATAATCGTGGGCGGGCGAACATTGCTCGGGGGGGGGGGCAAGATAGGACATGGGATACCCCCTAGCGAGATGCACCAACGCCTGGGGCTACGCCGGTGTGATGGCTGCCCTTGAATAGTTCCTTAAACGCGAGAACTCCGCAAGTTCGCTCGATATATGAACCAAACAGTACCGAGGCCAGCTGCCCCCACACCCTGCAGTTGTGCACGCGCGCGGGGGCGGGAGTGCCCCACGCGCGGATACCACCATCACGCGCGCGGGGGCGGGAGTGCCCCACGCGCGGATACCACCACGCAGCACTAGAGGAGCTTTGAAGGGTGCTTGGCTGAAATGAATTTGACGGACGTTGAACTCTTATAATAAAGCTATGGGATATTCCGCCGCAGGCGCCGAAATGTTGGCATTTCTCATGTGTTTTGAGCAATTTTCAGTGGTAATCTGTTGCGATTAGGGCTGAGTACCCGCACCCCCCACTCTGCTTTCGTGGCAGTTTTCAAGGCAGTTGTTATTACTCACAATATCAGAATTAGGCAGATTTTTTGAGCGGCCGCTAGCGCGGGGCTTTTTTTCTCCCCCCCCCTAGCAGCATCACTCTCGCCTGGAGAGAGTGGCCCACCCCCCCAGCGAAGACGTTTCTTTGTCCGGGGGCAGACTTCCCAGCGAAGACGTTTTTCGGTCAGATCTAAACACGCTTTTCGGTCCGGGTGCGTAGACTTCCTAAGCTGTAACGATTTTGGTTTCCTCAGGGGGTACACCCCCCCCCTAGCAATATCCGCGTGTCCTATCTTGCCACCAAGCAATGTTCGCCCGCCCTGGGAGTCATCTCCTTCAGCAAGGGGAAGTGGTTATGCTGTAAAGTTGACCAATCTGATCGTCACAAAAGTGACAGATTTGAGAAAATCGATTGAAACTTGTATTGAAATAAATTCCTTACAATAAGGTATTGCACCTAAAGACAAGGTATTGCACCTAAAGACAAGGTATTTCACCTAAGGGAATAAAGGTTTCATCGTCTGAAATAGGAAAAGAGTTTTACATTGACTCTAGTTCCTGAATTCAGAATCGCATAGAAAATATGTTCTATCCTGTGCATATTATAGAAAGTACATTAGATTCAGATTCTGAGCATACAAGTGGACTTGAATGCACTCGGGTTTGTACTGAGTTGCAATTGTCCAAAGTTTTTATTCTGACATCACTACTTATTTGTGGAATAGCATACAATGGTATAAACCATCCACATATAGATTGACACCATACTTGTGGTTTCATATCATTTTGGCACATAAGACACGCATGCTTCATTGAGGAATTATGACTCTCTGAAAGCTCAATGTGGAATGTTTAGAAAATTGTTGCCTCGACCATTAGGCCACGAAGTCTTGAGAAAGCCATGACGGAACTCGAACCCGCAATCTGCAGATGGTTTCCAAGCGTAGTTCATCCTCATTCTGGAAAGTGACAGAAACCTTATAGTCATCAACAAGTCACAATTCTATCGGATTGAAATGACACATTCATCATTCATACTTCTTTACCATAGCAAGTCTCTGAATAGTGTTTGCCCAAAAATAAAATGGGCACCGCTGAGATAAGTGATCATGTACTGGAGAAGATACACATATCACTAGGCAATGCCATGTTCTAGTCATAATAAAATGACATTCCAGCCATTCATCAAGTACGAAAATGCAGTTTGTACAAAGTTGTTGTCATTACAGACACTTCTTGATTGACTCTCCATTAGCTTCGATACCAAAGTCAACTTCGGTACCATCGCTGATTTCATTGTTCATTATGACAATCATTACCCAGAACCATTGTCTAAATTGGGTACACCATTGTCTAAGTTGGGCACACTATAGTGACCCTGAACTGACAAAGTATGTGGGCTGCAACCCAAAAACTGCATGTTGACATTGGACATTTGACATCATCTGGCATTTGCCACATTCAAAAACGTCAGGCATATTGCCGGTATGACGTAGAGAGACGAATCGGTGTTCCGATTAACATTGTGACCTCGAAAGCATTCGATGAGTAATCTCAGTCTGATTTTCTATCAAACCATTTTCACATAACATAATGATTGAATAGCATTCTCCATCACCATCTGATTAATTTGATACACCTCTTTTTAAAGGGGGAGCCAGGAGTATAGATTCATTCATTCTTCATACAGCTGCCACAAATTGATCATACATCATTGCAATTTTGCTTGGAAGATTAAAAATCCTATCAAAAGTTCCAGCATCTGTATTTAGCAGCCATAAAGTTGATGACACGGTACATCATGCCGATTGAAGCATCAAATGAAGTCTTATTTGACTTACTGACACATGAAGTTCATTATGAAGAGATCATAGATGCATATTTCTCCGGCTGTATCATATTATATGAAGGGCACTGACATAGAAGAATGATGGTTTTTCAAATGAGAATAAGCTATATTGTAAGCTTACGACCATCACTTTGACGTCAACAGCCTGAGATGCGCATTGTCGAAATTCAAGAGTTGAAGGATTCGTTGAATCAACCTTGGTAACATGTGTTTTGATTGATGAATTGTTGATCCATGGTTTCTCCCCAAATCTTGAAAAGCTGGCACACAAGTTGTTGCCAATGTCTTAAGGAAAGCATCTGAGCAAAGGATTGCCAGTTGTGCCATCAGGCATCGAATTTCATAACAGCAAAGCCGAGTGAGTGAGATCCGCCACTCTAGCTATTTGCCAGTCATTCCTTCCAGGTTCATGACAAGAGACAATTCATCAAAGTCATACACCAATGCATAAGTCACATGCATGGTTGCACAGTTTGTATCCGAATGCCATCCCATCGAGGTTAAGCATCTAGACAGCAACTCTGGCCAACCAAAAGCCTTCCTGTCTTCGGATATCTTGAGCATTCTCATTTCCAGCTCCATTATGGACTAGGAAGCATCATGACTGTGCCTCGCCAGGACGCTGATCCTCAAAGCCGCACACTTGAGGCGAGCCTTACGAGATAGTGACCTTTGGCCTGTGGGGCGTCAACCCCTTATCAAATCCTGAACACTTGTTAACACCTGGATAAATTTATCATGATGCAACTTAAGTGGGATTATAAGTTCCACATAATCATATTGTCTACGTATGCTGAAGGCATAACTGCCGCATATGGTCACAATAGGTCGCAGCTTCTATAACATTGTGGCTTCTGAGTCAAAAGCTGATAGCCGATGACTTTTGCCAATAATTGCCGACCAAATAATAATCAGGCCGTGGAAACATGTACCCAAGGGTTTTCGTCGATCGGTCGTATATATATCAGGGCTGCATCCCAAGAACCGCAGGGTTGCATCCCAAAAACTGCAGGGCTGCATCCCAAGAACTGCAGCTGGTTACATCCCTAACATTTTTACGCTGCATCAAATTGATATGACAGGAGCAGGAATTGATCCTTCCTTGCTAAGGTGTAGTGAGCCTTGTATAAATCATACCCTTACGCAGATACGCATATGCGGGTACCAATATCTGTGAAAAACTGCTAATGATACCTTTGCCAAGACCGTGGTTTGTCATCGGATCCTATGGACAGTCATCCGAAGCTACCGGAGACATCGACTGAGGTAGACGGAGTTGTGATCCTAAGTTATGCCTGACAAACATAACTAAAATAAATTTCACATTAGTACGTGGCGAATCCACTCTCTCTCATCGCGACAGATGTTCGTCAAAGCGTGCGTACTGGACCAATAATTGAGGAGTTGAGCAGACCGGGTACAGGGTTATAAGTCCAATCCCGTTAAGTAGGGCCACTCCGTTTGCATTAAAACAAACCCCCGGTGAAATAACTCCGGAAACATCCAAAGGGCTCCCCATGACCGCCTGTGAACCTCCTTTGATGTCTTCAGGAGGGGAGGAAGGGTTGGGTGCACAATATATAATAACTGTGGAAACGAACAGCAAACGATCAGTTATATATATAAGGCCGAGAATCGTGCGATTATAAATTGTTGTAATTCGTGGGATCATCGTTCGCAAAAGCGACGACGGCTAGCGCAAATAATCCGTAACGTAAATCTCGGATACCTTGAATCATCACTTTGAAACACGATACGTGTGGATCAATCAGTAATCCAGCGTCAATATGTATCACGAAACGCAATTCATTGAACCTTGAATCGTCACTCTGCAATACGATACGCAATTCATGGGGGCTACATCCTAGGAATTGTAAGGCTATTGCTAAGGTGAGGGACTAAAGTGGACTCAGTTCCCCCCAATATCCTAAAAACACCATAAGGGACGCCTCAAATCGGTGTAAGAAGACTGGTACCAGCAGAAGCATAAAAAATCAAATTAATTTGGAAAAGAAAGCATTTTGTGGGGGTGGGGGGGGGGGTATGTCGCAAGAGGCGCTATGTCGCAAGCTGACGAAACGGTGGCATGGACCGCTGGCAGTGGTGGAGCGATTTCACAGCAGTGGTTTGCAGGTAGCGCTGCCGGAGGCGGATCGCGGTGCACCAGTGGCGTACCGGTTGGCGCTTCCCCTGCACTGGCGGATGCACGATGTGTTTGCGCAGCATCGCCTCAAACCCTTTGTACAGGGTGCGGTGGCATTCGCAACCAGGCGGCGGTAGGATATTTATGCGGCAATAGATTAAGCCAAAATGGGGAATAGAAAAAAGTGATGTTATTCGGGAATAGATTATATGTCACATGCCATCTACAGTAATCACTCACTTTTAAGAAAACCCGACGTTAAGAAACCAGCCAGCGTTTGGGGGGGGTACCCAACTCGATGAGTACGGCTGGCTAGCTTTTCTCTCGACAGTGTTAAGAAATAAGAGAATACGTTGTTAAGCTAAGAAAATGGGGGTCTTTGGCGGGGGGGTACCCAACTCGATGAGTACGGCTGGCTGACCCGAAATCCCCGTTTTCTTAAATATGGGCGATTACCGTATCGTTTGTATTATCAACTATGAACTATCACTAGGTACCGCGGAGGTACAAGCGGTTCAGCGTGTGTAATATTTTGCGTCTGGCACACCCCCTTCTTCTAAACAATTTATTGCATGATGTAGCATGAAGCATATTTTTTTCCACCATTCGATTCTAAAGCGTTTGTATTCACTAGGTGAATACCTTTCGTTTGAGCTATCGATTGGCCCCTGCCATCCGCAACCGCATCAGCTTAGCATTCAGTCGCGACTGCAAGCTAAGTTGGTGCGGTGTGAGATGGTTTCAACCACTTGCGGCTTTGCATAATAGGGATTTTCGTGAGAAACTTCTCACGAAACTTGGCAGTCTTTGTTCATAGCAATATCAGTGCAATCTCAAGAGCATATGGCAAGCCGTTGAGTATATTAAAGACGGCCGCGTGCTGGCATGATGCCTTTTGGGTTTGAAACCCAAACCCAAACATGCCAAAAAACGAAGGGTTTCCCGTGAGTTCCAGCGCACGTAACTTTGCAAAATATATTGATAAGATGTATATATTTCACATTTCTGAAGTGCAAGGTTTGCGATAGCTTGTGCGCGAAATTAACACATTATTTCTTTGACCCAGATTTACGAGTTTGAATATCACGCTAAAATCTGTGTCAAATAAATAGTTATACCATTTTGCGCACAGATTTTCTTAGACCTTGTGCTTCGAATATAGCAAAGATAATTATCTTGGCAATATTTCTACGCAGTTACGTACGCTAGAACGCACGGGAAGCCGTTTGCGGTTTAGCTTGTATTGGGTTTGGAAACATTCGAACCCAAGCCCAATAGATCTGCCAAAGAAATCAGTTGATGGTTTTGCCAACAAGTTATCTCAGGCCTTGAGCTTCTGAGAACTGAAAGATATATATCTTGTAAATGTTGTGCATAATTTCGCGCGCTATAACGCACGGGAATTATTTTTCAGTTTGGCATGTATTGGGTTTGGGTAAACTCGAACACAAACCCAATAAATCTGCCAAAGAAATAAATTGATGGCTTCGTGCACAAGGCTTTTGAGGCCTTGGGCCTTTGTCAACTAAAATACATATATCTTAGTAATAATTTTGCAAAGTTACGTTCGCTGGAACTCACGGGAAGCCCTTTGCTGTTTGGCATGTTTGGGTTTGGGTTTGCGGTTTACCCAAACCCATGATGTGCAGCACGCGTTTTGCGCATAGCTTACATAAGAGGTTGTGCGTTTGAGGGTGCACCAATATTGCTGTTAGCAATACGTTTGCCAAGTATCGTGCGCTAGAACGCACGAGAACCCCTCCGCTGTTTGAGTTTTTATGCGATGTGCATGAAAGTTATAAGGGCCTATCAGCTTAGCTCGCAGTCGCGACTGCAAACTGAGCTGATGCGGCCACGGATCGGCTCAATCAAGAGCTCAAAAAATTCCTAGGAGTCTAAATGATATAACTATGTGCGTTACGAACGTTGGAAAAAATGTTTTCCTAATCTAATTTACTCGCAAACAGTGTGGGGTATACGTGCAGTGAAGCCTTAATCTAATATTCACGGCCGCGAATTTAATATATTCACGGCCGTGAATTCCAGATTCGGGAGGGCGTAAACCGTACGTTTATGTGAGAATTGAAGAATAGTCGGCTTGGTTGCAAAGACCTGTCTGGTATTTTCTCTAAGTATTTTCAGAGGTGTTCCCAAAGTGACCAAAAACCGTTCGATCGCCCGATCGAACGGGTTTTGGTCACTTCGGGAGCGAGATCGTGAGTTTAGGCTTGGTGACAACACGCGAGACAACACTAAGTATTTTCAGACGTGTTCCCGAATGTTCGAAACGCCTAGCGGAAACGTGGACGCGGTTGACATCCGCGTTTCCGCTAGAGGTGAAATTGCACTGCCAAACGGTCGGCACGTGTGTGTTTATTATGCTTATATGATATGCGTGATATGTTCATGTTGTGCAGGATGCGTCCCTGTTGGGCGTGCGTCGAGTTGGCTGGCTCGAATCACGCCCATTACCCCCCCTCGCAAGAACCGTCCAGCATCCTAGACTCCGAACGGATCTTGCTTCCAACCCTTTCTAATTTAAGCAGAATTGCCTGAACACTCGGTATCGTGGTCAGGAACTCGCAAAATTGCGTATCCGGTTCAATGAAAGCCCCGTACCTGGTTCACTGAAAGCCCCGTAGTATCTGGTTCAACGAAAGCCACGTATGGTTCAACGAAAGCCCTGTATCTAGTTCAACGAAAGCCCCGTATCTGGTTCAACGAAAGCCCCGTATCTGGTTCAATGAAAGCCCCGTAATCTTGCTTGTTCAAAAAGTTTTGTTCCTAACACTTATTACGTAGAATATATATGGAAAGTTATGTTGTGTTAATGCCCCGTGTGATACATGTGATAAATACCCCGGTTTTGACCGTAGCTTAGGAGACGTGGAAGCGTGGTACGTTTTTTTCAACCCTGAAGAAGCGAAAAATTTGATATCGAAAAAAGCGCAAGAGTTTCACACACAACTGTACAAGGGAGCGGAAAGCAAGGGCAACGCACCTTTCCTATTTGATGGAGAATCTTTCACAGTGTCCTCTTTCTTGAAAAGAGGACAATAAAAGGCATGCCATCAGTGTGTTCTATATAAACACGCCCACCTTTATCGCAAGCAAGACAAATTTTTGTGCAGTGTTTTGGAGGCTTTCTCATGTTTGCAAAAAAATAAAAGCGACTGGTGATAGACGGCCATATTTGAACACGATATTGGAGGTGTCCCATGCACGTGACATATATTCCTGGATCAGGATCCTCGGTGGGACCCCACGCAGTACCCCCCTGGGTTCTTTGATGGTATATGAGCTAGCCCAACGTGTATGTAATACAGCCAGGCGCCAGCTACAGGTGGACCACCAGATTTGATAGCGGCAGATAATTGCGTACAGCGGACCCTGGACATCACAGAGTATCCGAAACCATCACACTGGTTCCTGGAGAACCCCACCGGGCGTTACCCCAACGCTTTGCGTATGCGAGCCGTGATGCGCGAGTTACCAGCACCATTGTTCTGTACCTACTGCAAATATGTGGAACAGTATACGAGTATAGAAAGCTCACCTGCTCACCGCCAGAGCATCCCATGTTGCAATGTGCCGCAGAGACACTCTATGTTTGTAGATGGGCCACGGAGGGAAATCCCATCACAGCCCAGATAGGGCCACGGCATGGACAGGAGGGTGCGCGCGATGCGAGGGCAGTATATCCCGTACCAGCCCCCTTGCTACACCACCTGTTCCATCACCTCACTTTCACCACTCCCAACACTACCGTGCCATGAACCCTGTCACGCCTGCGCGTCAAATACATGCAGACAGTCGCGAAGCGAGAAGAAGAGGCTGCGGAGCAGGACTGACTGACACGATACCGAGGAGATATCTCAAGGCGCAGAGACCGCGAGAAGAACTGAAGAGCTGCGAAACTGGGAAGCACCTTCGCTCTGCGAAGCGGCTGAGCGTTGGCAGCGTGAGCCGTGGAAGGAGAGTTGGGAAAACTAGTGAGCAGGGCAATACGTGAGTACCCGCGACAACGGAAGGGGACCAACCCAAGGACGAAGGGGCGCCGAACCCAAGAACCGAGCCAACAGAATTAATGCATGTATACTCATACTTGAATATCTCGCCTGTCATGTATAAGTGGGTGGATCAGGAGATTGCCGCCACTTAAGGGGGGGAGAGCTGTACCAGGAGGTATTTGAATTACCTGCCTGTCATGCACCATCTGATCGAATATGACCCAATGCTGTAATTAGGCGGGAAATTAGCAGTGGGATGAGATCAGAACGACAGATGTCAAATCGAGACTGCGATCAGGATGACATACACGAATCCGGTAGGAAGTTTGGTATAAAAGGGCCCACAAGCATGGCGGCTATTCAGTTACCGTTTCCAAGTACATTCGAGCTAGCAGCTCCTTAATTCCATTCTCGTGCCAGACCGTAGTGTTAGCACCGTGCCAGACCGTAGCGTCAGCACACCCTCACACTCTCTTACATTCTGTATCCATTATACTGATCTCTGTATCGTCTCTCTAGTTATGATGATAATGCTTCTGTGCATGTATCAACCGAACTACTGTGAGATAGATATTTCGACATCTCCGATTCGTACGTTCTAAATCGTATACAATATCCGATTGACATATACTCACATATGTGATGTAACCCCGGGACAATAGCAAACACATTTCCACAGTCCGTCGCTCATTCAACCGAATGTATATTATTTCCCTCTCACTTCAATTAGCTTATCGCATTCGATCCGAGGATTTCAGGCTTCGTTCCGACCAAATAGAGCAAGGGCATACAGTGGTGGAATGGCAGGATATTTGTAACAAATCAAGGGCGGAGCAAGCGACACTGCGATGCTGAATTACATCTTGACGGTGAGTGCTGCAAATGGATGTGCTGGATGGTCTCGATAAGTTAAGCAACGAAGCTAACGCGAGCGATTTGAATGAAACGTCCATAGCGCTTCATCAAGGCTCGAGTTGAGGTTGAGCTGGGCACGTTATGTGGCAGGTAACTTGCACGTGGGTGCACTATAGGTAGGGCGCTGAAATGCATATAGTGGTCAGACCGTTCCGAGGTTAAGGTAAGGTCTATGGTTTGGTGATAGACTTATCATAGTACACAGGTCCACACGCCTCTTAACACGTTATTGTCACTAACGACAATCCTGTGCTGAGGGGTAGAGCGCTTGTACGTCTACAGCCATGGGGAGGAATAATGGTCGGCAGTGCTGCGCCGAGTATTGCAGTGGTAGCTCGGAGTAAATCCTAAATCGTAAAGATGGTTGCACGTCATAGATTCAAGAACTTCCATTAGATCTAGATGTTTTATGGTGCGACATCGAGGCTTCCTGAATATCTGTTATGGCCCGCCCTTGAACTGCATTTAAAGCTGCATGGAGTTGCACCTGATCAGGTTCGCCTGACATACTATGGGTGCCCACGTGTCTACCAAAAAATAGCTTGGGCTCAAACTCTGTAGGTAATAAAGCACTCCGCGTGAACCACATGTCCGGTTTGCTGAACAATTGAAGGATCTTAGGCCAAGTTTACTATCTTGATGCTTCCGCTGTTAGCCAACTACACCATATGCACAAGTTGGCACCCTACCTTATACCAGGAAATTTTTATGAGTCCAGCAGCCTCAACAACTGTTCGCTTCATGGGATTGAGAGAGATGTATTGGATATAGGAACAAGGCCAAAATAATCGCTGCTCTCTATTGCCCGTGGGGATGGTGCAGGCGTTACAATCATCTATCTATCTATCGTTAATTTCTAACGTTACCTATTCATATGAGGTTCTTTTAGTTCGTACATCAAAGTTTATTTGTAGCTGTGTTGTTCTAGATACTTGGGCATCTGATTGCAACACACCAGGTATAGAAAAAGACCTCTCTAATCTATATGTTTGCGAGAGCTCCGCGCTAAATACGAGTGGAAGGCGACAACACTTTTTTCATTCATGCAGTTTTTCGCGAGCTGGTCAGGATGCTTGCTTCCACTAGCGCGTCATTTTTTATCTTCTTTAACGTTGCTCTGTCCTAAAACCCGAAAAATCCCTTCTTCTTTCTTTCTGTGTCTTTCTCAGCTTGCGCTTCCATCATTTTGGCCTTCATTCTCTCACGCTTTGAGCCTGCAGCAGCATTCAGTCACCTTATTTGATACAGGACTTAAAGACTCCGAATGAATTTCTAATTCAAGTCAGAGAAATATCCTAGGACTCTTCCACACACAGGAGGCACAGAATGTGCAGTATGGCGTAAAGCGTTTCACTCGACTCACCTCTCTCTTCGCCCTTGCCGGACCTGGCCGCGGCCCTTTTCGCCCTGAACGCGGCCTTGTTTGCCGCCTTCTGTGAGGCCAAACCGTTGTAGTAGTCGGTGCTGGACTGTGCGCACAAAGGAATGTCAAAGGTCAATATCTTACAGTAGGCGTGTGGCCAACGGAGAAAGGGGCGCAGTATACTACGTCATCCATGAGCCTCTCAAGCAAGAAACACTCATAACTGAAATATTCAATCCGTGAGCGCTAAGTATATGTAGGACATACTTCATTTGGCTTGAAGCGGTTCTTGCCCACGAGGCACTGCGGGCATTTGTAGTTTCTCGGAAGGTCGTTGAATCCAGACTGGACGATATATCCGCAGTCGATACAAATCATGGGACCATCAAACTTTGGCTTGCCGAAACCAAACAAAGCCTCGACCTTAAGGGAACTTGCTCGTCCACCTGTGGCTTGTGATCGAGGGGTTACACCGATTGACACTACATCACCGCCGGTGAAGGGCTTGGCGAAAGGCTGAGTGGCCTTGGAAGATGAACGTGAACTTGCCGAGCTGCAACTGAGGGAAGCGCAGCAAGGAGAGCGCACACTGCTTAGTACTGATGCCATATGGTCTAGAGTCAGGAGGAATCGATGAAGCTTCGTGCTTACTTTTATCTGTCAATTTTATTATGGTCTGGCTCGAAGTATTAAGGGTAAAATCACCACTGGATGCCTCGAAGCATGTTGTGTACACAATCTGGAAATTCTAATGACGTGGAAATATCTGAACCGTAAGTACTAGTTTTGAGAACAGATGCTATCGGCATCCATGGTTTTATACATCGTGTTAAGAGAAGTCGTGTCAGCGATTCGAAGAAATAGATTTTGATGACGAGACACATACAAAATGATGTGTTAAGGGTGAAACAATATGCAGACACACGTGGCTACACAGCAGATCTCCAACCCACTGTTGGAGAACGTTGACGTGTCTCCGGTGATTGCCGCCCGGATTCTTGGGGTGCCGGACACTCGCGGCAGAGCTTGCCGGACGCCGTGCTATCTGTCATAATTTTGGCCGCGAGACATGAAAAGTAGCTTGGGCTAAAGAATACCTCTACGACGTTCGGGTTTTTGGCAGCCTTGGAACCATTCATGCGACAGTGACAGTCCTATAAGGATTGCATGCTACTTGATGAGGTATTAGGCACTTGACAATTGCCTGTGATTGTCACACTTCCTTGAGGGGGGAAGAAGGTGGAATCGTGTATATATACTTCACCTCATTATATCAAATGTACAAACATAATACATGTACATACATATATATGTATATATATCACACACACACACACATCCAATTTTGAAGGTTTTGTTGGTGTGGTGTTTGTTTTTTAGATGGCAGAAATTGCTGGATGTGACACACCGACAGTTTAATCTGTCACTTGTCACTTCCTAAAGTAGGTTGGGTGACCGTCACAAGTAGTCCGGGAAACTCCCATTAGTATTTATGTGTATCTCACTTTTGTCAAGCTGACTTTTACCCAAGGCACGGTATCGATATCTCCGATATCTGGTATATCGATATATCGGCAATATCGGTATCAGTCGACAACTTTTTTACGACATATCAGAATATCAATATTTGTCGACAACCTTTTAGCACATATCAATATCTGTCGACAACTCCGAAGCACGTATCAATATCCGTCGACAACTCATAAACAGATATCAATATCTGTCGACATGTGACGCGCACAATTGTGATATCGATATCCATCGGCGATATCGATATCGGAAATGGCGAATGCAATGCACTTGCGGACTCGGCACACACGCGATCCGGCAAATTGACTTTGGGGGATTTTGATTTGATAGGGAGCTATCGTATATCGGACGCACTAGATACCATTCGGGTCCGAATGGTGTGCCGTGCATTGAATCATATTGATCTCATAATTACCGCTATGTGTGCTTCGATTTGTCCATATGCATTGTTATCACCACGGATCGGTATCATATTGGGTTATTGGCTTTACACACACGACCTTGAAATTCAAATAGTTGGGTAACGACGCTTTTCATCATCATAATTTCCCGGCTATCATTAATCATAGTCATGCCTGTCGTTGCTCGTCCCACTGCCACGCTCCAGCCCCCACTAATGCCCGTGGTCGTGTCACCCGCAAGTCACGCAAGGGCTCGGGGAGCGTTGCTCTCGTCGCCCAAGGCAAGGGCATAGTCAAGCGAACACCAGAAGCTGTATGATATCGTTGGCAGCGATGATAGATTTTACGCTGTTGAGTCAATATTAAGTGAGAGAAAGAGCTACGGCGTGACCCAGTTTTTTATTCGTTGGTTCTCAGACGCTACGCCATTAGGCAAGGATGTGGGCACATGGGAGCCGGAAGACAATCTGCCAGGGTATGCGACAGTAATAATAATAATAAAACATTTACGTCGATGAGTAAGGCAACGCCTTCGGAACGATCTACTCGAGTCTGTTCCCCTCATACATGACAGTCTGCTAAGGCAGGAAGCATTCCACAAAGCGTGGAAGCAGGGGTGGCAAAGCACTAATGAAAGCGTGTCTGCCACCAACGTCGGAAAAAACATCAGCAGGCCGTGGAGCTGATGCACGATGGAGATGGAGGCGGTGTGGGCGGTGGTGATGATGAAGTGAGAAAAGCCCAGGGGTGCTCCGGCCCCTGGGCCGGTGGTGCCCCCTTAGGGCCGGGGCCCTAAGGGGCCCCAACCCCGTGGGGGCTGGGGGGAGGGTGGGGGTTCACATAGCTGCCTAGCATTTCCCCTGCTGCCTTTACCACATCGGTTACTTTCCTATTTTCCGTGCAAAGTTCCTGAATGTTGGGTGCCTCTTCTACAATGCCACTCTCAGGTAGGGCTCCCGTTTCATGTAATATGCATCTTTCCCTTGCATGACGCCTACACATTCTGGACAGTTTTTTCAAGAGTGTCTTCACCCCACGGTGTGGAACCCCGATCCCTTTGAGCACCTTGCCAAAGCCTTCTGGTAAGTACCCCATGAGAGCAAGTTCCTCCGGCCACTCCACCGCATTAAGGAAGGGGGTTCCTCCTGCGTTCCTGTGCCCGCCATCCAAGTGTGCTCCAGGGTACTGGTTTCGTTGTTCCACATTATTCCTGCCCCCCACCCACGGACACAATCGGGGCGGCAACAGACAATCTTTCTCACTAAGGGCTTGCTCAATCATATCCGGGTGCAGGCCCGTTTCTTTGAGCAATTTGGGGGTGATCTTTTTATGCGGGACTACATTTATGAACCATTGAAGCAACTTGTATTGCATTTTCTCATTATCAAGTTTCTTACTAACAGGACACCCCATGCTCTCACTATCAATGGATAATATGACCACATCTGAGTACTTATCTTTGTAACATCCCTCCCCTGGCATTGTGTAGGGCCCCTTACCCGACCAATAATCATGTGGAATGAAGGGTATGGTTCCCCTTGGGTACTTGAAAATTAGCTTAAAACCCTTACCTGTCCACTTTTTGAGGTTCTTTGGCGACAATGGCAGGATCCAAATCCCCTCAAATCCCTCCGAAGTCCTGGCCGCCTCTAGGCCACGGGACAACGTTTGCATAACAGCAGATGCTTCCCTGAGAACCCCCCCATCAAAGGGTGGGTTCCCATATACCTTTTTCCCTTTTCCCGTTACACTGTTGACATATGCATCTCTTGCAAGTCCATCCCACCCTATCTTCCCCTTGTGGCAAAAGGGTCTCAACGCCTCCTTCATAGCCGCCGTGGGAATGCACCTCCTTGACTTGATTCCTGGGTGAGAGTTTACAGGGTTACAGAAAAGCTCACATCCGTCCTTTCCTAAGCCTCTCTCATCAATGATGATATCTAATAGGTCTCTTCTTATCGCATAACAATTTTTCGGGTCACCCGACTCGGTATTACATGCTATAAGTGCCGAGTGAATATCATTGGCCCGTTGTGTGTAATTGCTGATCGATGTCTGGGGTGTGTCAGTTGTCAGCCTATGCCACTCAACTAACTTCCAGAATTCTTTCTTTTTAATGTACTGAAGGTCTTGGAAGTTGTGACTGCCATCACTGTTCGTGTCTATAGGTGCAGAAGCTACTGCTACAGTGCCTTTCCTAGTGTTTGACAACCTATACATGCTAGCCTCCGGTAGAGCAGCAAGTGGTCTAGAGGCTGTTAAGTCATTGTCTATTTCTGCTAAGGGGAAGATTTCGGAGGGGCTGATGATGCCCCCCCTTGTGTTACTGCCTTCTATTATCAATCTCGGGTCTCCCACTGTGGCTTTCCTGATGGTTTCTTTCATTTCCTCCTGCTGGTTTTCCCTTAACTGGTGTAGTTTATTTCCTTCCCCTGGGCAATTCAGTTGGATGTGTGTGTAGGTGCATTGTGTTGTTGTGCCACACGTCCGGCAGGTCGGGCTTTCACCAATTCCCATCCTATGTGCTCTATGTGGGGATGCCTGTAGACCTGTGAGTTCCCTGCACCTATAAGCTGTGAAGTACTTGGATGCAATCTTTGATACATCCTTGATTGGTTTCACATGATTCTCCTCCAATAGCCTGAGTGCCCTTCCTTGTCCATGCATGTCTTTCCACTTTTTGTGGTGGCTCAATCTTTGGAGTCTCCTAATGTGGTTCCTGATGCCTCCCGTTATGGATTGTTCATGAAAGAGGAGAGAAAAATCTAAGTCCCCATCTTCGTCGAACCTGAGCTGTCTCCCGCTGTACCTGAAAGCCGCTCTTTTGGCCGTCCTATCTACTTTGTCATGAAGCCTATCGTTATTGTGCCCTCTTATCCATTTGATCGGGAGTTTCGCCTGTCCCATTGTGTTGTAAAATCCTAATTCCTCCAGAATCAGTCTAATGGCTACCAGGTCCCTTCTGTTCGGCTCTTGCATAAGGTCCCTGACATTTAGGGTTCCAGGGTCACGGTTTACAGCATTGATAGTTGCCATGGAGTCAATCACATGGGTAAGAGGAACCATGGTGTTTAGAATTTCATGCTTCCGATCTTGGAGTAACTTTCTGAGGCCTAAAATTTCTGCAGTAGTAGAGCTAGGTTTATGGATGTTATCTATGATTCCTGCAGTGGGTGAGGTGATAGGCGCTTCCCTTGGTATGTTATGTTTACTCATGACCGGTGTAGGGTCTCCCTCCTCAAATCTCATGTATGCTGCTCCGCAACTTGCAAAAGATGAACTTTTGTAGAGTGATCCGTCACTTGCAAAGTCAAAGCTAACCCTCTTATCTGCTTCGTCCTGTGCGCCCTGTTCTTCATCCTCTGATGCACTCGGGCAGCTGAACTCACTGTTATCCGCTGCGCATGAGTTGTTGCATCTAGCTCTGAAAAGGTCATTAAGTCTATCTCCAACATACGTTAAGTATGTCTCGGCTTCCGGTCCTTCTCTCATGTTGATCCTAGCTGTGCTATTGGCATGCATTCTCAAAAAGTTTTGGTTCACCGGCATTAGGGTTGTACCGTCCTGCAATATGTGATATTCATTAACTGATAAGGTCTTCAGTCCTGTTTTGTCTGGCATGTATGTCCCTTCTTGATTCTTGGTGTACATCTTCAGTTGTAAAGTGCCTAAGCCGGTGTCATGTCTCTGAACTGTGACTAGCTTCATCCCTTCCTGGCCCATTCCTGTCCCTTTCCAGCACATCATGCCCTCCTCCGGGGCTTGCGGTGTGTCTCTGTATTTGGTTTTAACCTTCCGCAGTTCTGCCCCTGACGAGTCACATATAACCTCTGTCTGGAGGGCTAAAAACCAAGATGGAGGTTCTGTTCCTTGTAGGCTATGCTTTGCCCTCAATTCTTCCCAGCTAAGCATAAGCCCTCCACAAGACTGAAGAAAGGAACCCATGTATCTAAGATTCCGGGTTGCAACTAGCATACTAATCTTCTCATACACAGGCTTCGGGAGTGACGAGTAAAGAAAGGTCTGTAGTTCCTCGTAGTCCTGTAGGGTTGAATGCTTTGTGTCTATAGAGTATCCATATTTTGACAATATGTAGCTCACCCGTTTGAACCAGTTCCCGCCTTTATCCGTGGCTTTTTTGAAGGGGAGGTGGTGGGATAAAGGAGAGCCCTGAATTTTTAGTTCCCTCGCTTCTCTTTCCATAACATAACTTGCCATTTTGCTCCATGTGCTGCTGTTGTCTCTGTACAAGTGTGCATTCGGTGTGCCGTGTGTTCCTTGTATGATCTGGTCACTCCAATACTCGTATTCTGTTGTATTGCATAGTGTGATTAAGGTTTCCGAGATGCATGTAGCATGGGCAATGTCTGTTACATTGTCAATCCCCAGTCCTCCTAGTGCGGCCGGTGTCCAGACTAATTGATGGTTTGTGTCTATGGGACAATTTAAGTATCTCAAGACAAAGTTTGCTATTGTGCCATCAATTTCTTTTGCTACATTGTTTGTTTCCGTGCTAATGGTCGATGTAACTTTTAAGGGATATGCCATTCTTGGTACAACAACCGCATTGATTATGTAACGAAGCTGATTCAAGTTTAAGGTTTGTGTTTGAACTGACAGCAGGCTTTGGGTGAGCTTATCCATGAGTATCTGTTTTTGGTGTTCCCATCCGCCATCCAGCGCAAACCAAACCCCTAAGTATCGGTTTGCCTCAGTTCTGTTGCTATATTCAAGATAGGCAGGGGTCTTGGGCGGAAGCCATTCGGACCATGTGTTGGGCCCTTCCTCTCCGTCTTCGATTTTCAGCATACCTCCGGACATGAGTTTCTTTTCCAACTCAATATGCCCTTCATATGCTTTGCCCCTCTGTCTTGCAGGTTTCCTATGGGAGTACTTAGATTTTTTGGCATTAATGGGAATCCCTATGAACCTCATGAACTCATTGATCACCCCGAGCATGTCCTGTACTTCATCTTTTGATTTCCCTATCAGGATGATGTCATCACAGAAGAATCTGGCAAAAATGTTAGGCGGTGAATTCATGTTCAGCCATTTTCTGTTCTTCTGGGGTGAAGTAACTCCCGGGTTTCTGGTAGCATCTCTTGGTTTCTCCAGGGCATACCCGTAGGTCTGTTTCATGGGGTTCTTCCCGTTGGCCCTTTCTGCCAGCCAGATGGCCAATATGTCCATGATTGCCACAAACCTGAGGGGACTTAGTACTTCTCCTTGGGGCACCCCACATTCAAGCATCCATTCATCTGTCATGCCTTCAGATGTGAGGACTGATCGGGACGCTTCGGATGTGATGTCCGAGATGATTGTAATGATGTTTTCGGGCAATCCTATTTTCTCCAGTGCTAGTTTGCTCATCCAAAATTCTGCTCGGTCAAAAGCTTGTTTAAGGTCCAGGTAGACAACATGCAGTTCCTTGTCGAATCTGTTAGCATCGGAAATAACTTCATTTAGGACTTGCAACGAATCCTCAATGTTTTTATTGGGTAAGAAGGCATCTTGGATTGGGAAAAAGACCGGATGTTTGGATAAAGCCTTCTTTATTCTATTTGCAATGATGGAATTGAACAACTTCATGCCTGTTTCCAGCATGGTGAGTGGTCTGGAATTATCTGAGGTGCACGGTTTGCTTGGATCTTTGGGGATCGGTTGAATGAAGCCCGCTTTTGCTAATCTTGGAAAAGAGCCTGTCCTCAAAATGTTGTTAAACATTTCAAGTATTAATTCCTGGAGGTTTTGGGGTCCCTGTATCCATTGTGCATAATGCATTCCCGATGGGCCTGGGGCTGTGGATACTCCACATGATCCATAGACTGCCTCCAACTCCTTCATGAGTATAGGTTCTGCTAGCTGCTCGGTGACATGCTGAGGTAGTTTGGGGCTGTTCTCTAAGATCGATCTCAACCATGGGGGTAGGTGCTTGGGTGCTTCGGGTCTAGTGGAGAAGAGTTTATTTTCTTTGTATTCTTTTAAAATGGCTTGCTTCCTTTCATTTGCTGTTAGCGGCACCTCACCTTTGTCGTCATATTCTGGGGCTGCACCCTTTTCCGTCCCTTTTTTGTTTCCTAAAGCTCTATCCAGGAAGGCTGAAACTTTCTTTGCAAACAGATGTTGCATCTCTTCCTTCTCCCGGAGCTTCCAGTATCTTATGTCCTTGATTCTGCTCTCTTGGAATGCTTTTGTAACTGTTGGCAGGCTCGCCTCAAGTCTGTTGCTCCATGCCTCAGCCGTTTCTTGTGGCTTCCTACAAAGACTGTCACAAGGTATGGTACTGACGAGGCATTCTGTTGCTTCCAAGTCCTTCTCCTTTTCTATCTCTCCCAGCATTCGGTGTGCTTTCCTCAATGACTGAAGCCATTTGTATAGATAGTTTGATGTGGCTGATGGGACCGGCCTTTTGTGCATCTTTTTCCCCCTCGTTCCAAATGCGGCACACGCCGCTTTGTTTGCTGATTCATGGATGAAGTCCCAAGTTTGGTCCGTATCTTCTTTATGGGGACTACAGTTATCCATACTCTTCTTACTGCCCTCCAATTCTTGCTTTTTATTTACTAGCTTTTGTAGTCTTTCTGTATAGGCTTTCCATCCAGTGGCATATTTGAAGTTGTATGCATTGGTTTTGTCAAGGGCTGCTAGGGGTTTGCCGCAAAGACTCCAATGCTCTGCTTGCAGGCTCTGGTGCATGCAGATGTCCCATATGTGCCCTTCTCCATGCTCCTTAGGTCCTTCAAGTTTTAAGACTTCAGTGTTTCCCAAGTGAAAGTGTGTTTTGAGGTATTTCAAAACATCTTTTTTCCCATAATTGATTGGGAATTTCAAGCTCCAAATATTACCAATTTTTGTGTAACCATGCTGTGTCACTCCCTCTGGCATGCCAATGCCCCTAGAGCGGATGTGTGCGGAGTTCCAAGGTGAGCCCATGTGTATCCACCATTCTTTAGTCTTGTTGTGCCACTTTATGCTACCTTTTGTGCTCGTCAGCTTACCCTTCCATGTGCTCAAGTCTTCCTTTAGGTTGTCTCCGTGGATATCCTCCTTTTTCATATTGTAGTCTGTAGTGTCTCCTAGAACAGTGTTTATTACTTGTGCTGCATTGTTTTGTTCAATGCTTGCATTTGCTAAATGCTTTATGGTGTATCCATTTTTCTCCAAGATTCTGGCTACAGCAGCCTTTGTAAGCTTTCTAAAACCTCCTACCGTCTCTGTGTGCTCCAGTCTTACTGGGAAACCAGGGTACTTGTCGTGTGTAGTGTCATTTGCTCCGTTCAGGCGCGGTTCCTCTGTAGGGGTATGTTTCTGTTTTTCAGGGTGTATTTGCTCTCCTCTGATGTCAATCTGAGCCCAAACTATGCCGTGGTCTGAAACAATGTATGGGTTCATTTCAAGCCAGCCAGCAGCCGCTGTTCTATCTTCCATTCCTTTGTTTGCCATTATATGAGTGAGTTTTGCTTTTGAACTGTTGTTCACAACCCTTGTGAATATCTCATTACATTCTGGATGCATGTGTGTGATAAGTTCTGTTAATGTTGTCCTGTCATCATTGAAGTAACTTAAGAGGTGTTTGTTCTTAGTCTGGTGATCTTTGTATGACATCTGCTGACCTTTTGTTATCCTTTGGCTTTGGGTCAGTGTGCAATTCTTGTCTCCTATTTCTATGTGGGCCTTGTTTCTGTTGTCTCCTGACTTGGCCGCCCAATCCTTAAGGGTTTTATAGAAGTCCTCTTGTTCCTCTTTGAGACTGGCATCGTTCATGTACCCGCTTGCCACCGAAAACGAAAAACCCTTTGTGCCTGTAAACCGAATCATGACTGACCTTTTTTGTGTCCCGTCCACATATGTTGCATTGGGTGTAAGCGGTATATCTTTGGGGTTCCATACTATGAGGGACCCTATACTAGCCTTTTCATCCGTATGTGAAATTCTAAAGTTTAAACCTTTCTGGAGCATCAATGTCTTAACCATTGGCATACTTGTGGTTGAGATCTTGGTCTCAGAGACACATATGATGTGTGCTTTTCTGTCTAGCACTAGGTTACAAATGGTCTCTAGCTTAATCATACTATCCTGGTCCTCCTTTGTGTGTCTCAATCCTCTCATATTCATTCCCATTACTATAATGGGTTCCTTTCTCCCTTGAGCTCTCTGTAGTTCCTGCAGCCGTATGTTTTCCGCCTCATTCCGTGAGTGCTTAGCCTTTTGTTTGATGCATCTTCCATCCACTCCGTATAAGTTTTTGTGGAAAAAGATGTTTTCCGTCCGCTCACAATTTTGAACCTTCCTCCTCAGTTTTTTCCCTGCCTGGTACCTCAGGCCCGTGGTTCTGAGGGTGTTTCTTTTTCCCGGGGCATTGGAAGCCATTGCTTTCCCTGTTCTAATACCTCCAACCACCACTTGTTTTTCCCGGAATTCTCTATTTTGCGCTATTTCCTCAGGGGTTATATTCCCATATCTGAGTTGCTCCCTGATTATGGCTACCGCTCCCCTGTTGTTTAGCTTCTCATTTCTAGTGAATTTCCCGAAGCCATGGTGATACTTGATGTTAGAAGTGACCATGCTGTTTATGATGTCTCTTTCTAGCTGGTGCTCTCCTGCATATCTGAGATTTTTAAGGATTTCCTGGGTTTTGACTGCTGTGTGGAAGACCAGAAGGCCTTTGTTTTGGGGATCGATCTCACATCTGAGACCTAAGTGTTTATATACTGGTGTCTTGTTGTCATGTCCTTCTTTTCCCATTTTTGTGAAAGGTTTGATTAAAAGAACAGTGTTCTTATGTTTCAAGTGTATTGCCAATGTCCATTCCTGACTTTCATGAAGGATATAGGTGTGGTGTTTTGTCTGAAGAAGTTTGTTTATGTCATTGTTGTATTCCTGTTGGCTACCGTTTATCATTTCATAAAAGGTGCGCTTGTTGTTGGTGCAAGTGAAGTCTAGTTTCAGCTTGGAGCACAGTGTCTCAATGTTGGCTATGGTAATGACTCCTTTCCTGCTGTATACAGGGTTGTATTTTGTAATGTCCTTGTTGGTGTTCCCTCTTTCATCCTTGGGCTGAGTGATCCTGTCTTGGATTATTTCTTGTAGATCCTGAATGTGTAATGTGGCCTCCGAGTTGTGGTGCTCCCCTTCAATGCTCCCTTCCTTTAGATAGGTGAAGAATGGTAAATGCTCGCTCCTGTCACACCATTGCCTCCATTTCTCCGCTGTTCTGATAACCCAGATCCCGCATGTGTGATTATCCAGTTGCTGTCTGAACGTTGATACCTCTACCTTCCAACTTCTCCCGTTTATGGTTTTGTGATGGATTTTCAACCAAGATGAGAGTGCCCCTTCAAGTTTGCTTTGTGTTTCGGTTGTTGTTATTACCCCAAGTGAGTCATAAATATAGGCTTCTATGTGTTTTTCATTTGTAATTCGGAGGGTTATGAGTTTCCAGTGTTCACCGTTGCTCACCCCGAAGTGGGTCCTCAGGTGTTTGCCCAATGCTTTCCTGATGAGGTGTACGAAGCTTGGTTCCCCGGTTTCCAGTTTTGAAAGGAGTTCATCATAGCCTATGGGGGGGATCGAGCTTTTGTCCTGTAGCCTGAGAGCCTCATCTAGCTGTTCAGAATCAATCCCTTCCCCGTTGTGTCCTGTTTTTGCTTCAAGACTGTTATTGTTTAGGGTTGATGACCCAGCGGGCTGCCCCCCTTTTCCCCTCATGATCTCTTTCCTGGTAAATGGCACTTCAGTCATATTGCTTCCGATGTGTATGGCATCTGCCATTTTAATGGATGATGTTGTTGTGCTTGGTTCCAGTTGACCAGGATTCCCCTTTTGTCCATGGTTGTTGGTTCTGTTTGCTTCTGTGTGGGTGTTTGGGTGTTGATTCCTTCCTGCTAGTGTTCTCATTAGCTTTTTCCTTGCGGGTATATGCAAAGGTGTGTTATGGTCATGTTTGGACCGTCTGCCTCTCCTTTGTGTTGTGAAAGTTCTTCCTACTGCATCCTTCATTACCTTGTATCGGGCATTTTGATAAGGTTTTGTCTTATACTGTAGTCTTGTTTTGGTTTTAATGTGTGCCCATTTGATCCAGGTTCTGGGTCCAGGGTTGTTGTTTTTTGTCACTTTTGCTTTGTTGTGTGCTAGGCAAGATGCCACGTGCCAAAGGAGGATGAGCGGCCCTTGTGATGCAGTGAGTTCCTCTCTCATCCGTTTTCTTTGAAGGGATACATAGCGGGCCATGATGTGAAGAGCGGTGATTAACATACCTTCGATTGGAGTGCTCATCTTGTCTGCTGCTGAGGTTGTCTTCCCGACCATTTTAGCAATTATGTGTTCCTGCATTAGTGCCCAGCCTGTTACTTTGGGGAATTGGCCCGCAGATGGTTAGTGCTATTGTCATAGTCAGCTTGCTGCAACAGTATTTTATATATTTTACACAAGACCCGGGGTTTTCTGGGCGATCCCCCGTTGGCAAGGCGGACACCGTGCTAGGCCACGGTGCTCCAACGGGGCAAGTGTACAGGTGTTTTGTTTTTAAAGTTCTGCTTTCTATGTTTGTATGAACTGCTTGCAGCTGTCTGCTCATCCTAAAAAGTTGCTGAGAATCAGGTGAGCTAGTCTCCTGCAGGCTTAACTTAGCCACTAACGGTGTTGAAGGATTTGTTCAGCTTTTTCTTAGTTCCTCCGACTGAGCCAGGGGTGCCTCTGTCCCGCTTCTCCCCTTTCCCCTTCTGTTCAGGGGTGAGGCCCGCTTCTCCCCCCTGAAGCATCCTCTCATTGTAACACATGCACTTGATGTGGTTGAGCCTGGCAATCCTGTCTTCTCCGTGAGTGACCGAGCTGCAGTACTCAAAGCCCTGGAAGTAAGAGAGCACCAGCCTCCCCCTTTCCTGGCCCTGTACCAGAACCTGCATCTCGGTGGGGAAATCCATGATTTCCGGGGGTTCATTCCCATCAACCATATAGTCATCACCACCCTTCTGTAGCGGCTCACCATCCTCCCCCTTCTTCATCTTCAGAAACAGCACCTGTCGTGTGTTTCCCGTGTCCCACGGTCTGTTATCCTCCGATAGTTTTGTAGCGGTTCTTGTTAGACTTGTAAAGTTATGTAACACAACCTGCTGCTTTGTGGTGGGCTGGGTTGTGCTCGATGCATGTTTCATTGAATTCCTTGTATTAGCATTTCGGGCTTGATAGGTGGCATGTGTTGTTACCTTTTGATGGTTGTTTGAGATAGGGTGGATGCGGTCATGAGTGTATTTGATGTCCTCCACTAGCTCGGCAGTCATGGGGTGCTTCAGGAGGTAGTTGGCAACATCCTTTGCCTTCATCGGCATCCTGTTCCCCTGCTTGTTCGATGGCTTCCAGGCCCATCGGGCCTCCCAATAGAGGTCACCGACATTGTGCACCCTGACTGTCCAGTCTGTTCCGCTCGCTGTTTTAATCTGAATGAGGTCAAACATCAACTGGGTGTGCTCACTGTCTACATTTCCAATCAGGACGAAAGGTTGCTTTCCTCCTCCGAAGGTCAGTGCTGTTGCTGTCACCAGAGCTGGATTTCCCCCCGCCTTTGAGATTGCAGCGGCTACCACTGTCCTGACCTGCTTCACTTCCTTTCTGGTGATATTTGCATATTTCCTTCCTGTCAGCTTCAGAAATCTGAACTGGCCCTTGAATTGCTCATCCTCTTCTTCCTCCTCATCCAACTGGACTGCATTGGTGAGCTCCCCATTCCGAATTTTGGCTGCAGTCTCCTTAATTGCTTCCCTATCCACCTCATCCCCTGCCAGTGCTGTGTACATTCCTCCACCCTTCTGCCCCTCCTGTTGGTCACACCCACTGTTTGTGAGCTCATGGTCTGTTACCAGCCCCTCCTCTGTCAATTGGTTATGAATAACAATTGTGCTTCTGTTTAAGTACACTACTGGTGACATACTCTCTTGTGCAATCCTCAAGTGTGTGACAGTGTGACCCCCTACACCCCAATCATCCTTTATGACCTTTTGCATGGAGTAAACATCTTGCTTGTGATTGGCAGGGAATGTTGCATTATGAGGCCTTCTAGGCGGCCCGCACTTAATTGTGTCAAAACGTACCTCAGCCTCCTCATCCTCGTCCGACATGGGGTCCTCCTGTAGTGGTCCTTTGCCTGACCCCTGCCATAAACAATCCTCATACGGTCTGATCATACTAATGTTTGTGATTGTCATATTTGTGGCCTCCAATTTACTTAAACCTTGCCCCGCTTTAACTGACATGATTAGTAACCAAACAATTTTCATCATCAGGTGCATCCCTGATCCCATCTTCCCCTTCCCTCCTTCAAATAGAATCATCAACAAGTTGTTGTTTTCATGAAGGGTTGGTTGCTTCCTATTCTTTGCTATGTTACTATTAAATCTTTTGAAATTACCATGGCGACATCCCTCCTTCTTCCTGGCTGTCTGGTTCGTGGTCAGGGCTCACTAGATCATAGGTAACTTTGACCGGATTGTGCTCGGGGGTACTCGATTCTTCTTCTTCACTGTCATGATCTATTGAATGCTCCGGGCTGACTAAGTCATAAGTTACATGGGATGGGTTGTGTTGCGGTGTGAGATAGACTTCTTCTTCTGTGTCTGTTTCAGTTTCCTCGGGAGTTACTGACAGCGGTGTGTCAGACATCGGTGACATCCACACCTGGGCCTCTGCACCATCCGCGGGGGCCACAAACTCCTCCGTCCCCTTCTCCTGCAGTTTTGTTACAGACATTCCTTTTAGTCCCCTTTGTGCTTTGTTTGCTATTTCAATGAAACAAATTTTGTGGTTTGTGTTCAAACCACCAATGCTTTGTGATTTGTAATATCTGCTCGGTTTGTCATTGTTTATCATCACGTGCTCCATGCCTTGTGTTCGGGCATTCGGGGTTGACTGCTCCCTAGCATGTGTTTTTGGATCTGACTCCACATCCTCCTTGTCCCGTGTTCTGTTTTTCATGGTCGGTTTGCTTGTTTTCTGTATTTTCCTTAATGGACTCCGTGTTTGAACTTCACTTGTTCTATGCTCTCTAACATCTGCTTTATATTCCAACTGCCTATGCTTATTAACCTGTGTTCCGTACTCCATTTGCTGATGCTTTGTGCTTTCTGCTCTCTGCTCGGGATGACCTAGTTCTGTGCTCTGTGCATTGTGGAACAGTTGTGAAAAGCGTGGTCTATTCAGCAATGTGATGCTCTTTTTGCATGTAACATGGGTTGTCGGCAAGTCTTGTCTCGGGGCATTTCCCCAGGTTACCTCTAATTGCTGATTTGATGGGTGTGAGGCTATAGTACAGATGTTTATGATTGCAAGTAATACTTGAAGAATAATAAAATTTTCAAGAAATTTTTTGACTTCAATCATTTTTCTATCATTGTTCTTCATACTGATCCCTCGGATTCAGTGTCGGTATTCTGGCGCCAGTTAGCACCATTGCACCTGCAAGTCATGCAACAGAGGGGCAGCCCGTACTTGTCGTACTTCCTGATTCTACGACGGGTACGGGCTTGACTCCCAATCCTCAGAGGGCGCCCAGCCTCGTCTAAGGGGTATTCAGGGTAAGCCAGTCTCGCCCGGGCATAAGCCAAAGCCCAGGTAGCGCGGACGTCTCCGTCAGGCTCATGCTCAACCAGGGCATAAGACATGGCATCCCATTCTCTACCTAGCCTTGCAATAGTGTCTACTACTGAAAACTCGAAAGCCGGATCTTCTTCCTCAGTCTCCTTTCCCTCATGCTCTTCTTCGATGACGTCCGCCTGTTCACTCATACCCGAACTTGTTTTCAGGCTACGTGTTGTGGCTTGTGGTTTCTTGCTGCTTTTGTTTTGTGAGTGAGGATTGTTTGTTGTGGCTTGCTGAGGGGCTCTTGATGGGAAAATTTCAATGCAAGGTGCAATATGGTCTTGTGCAGCCCTATGCTTTGTGTGCTGTCTGCATGTAATTCCAGTTCTGTGTCCTGATTTCAAACTGATCATGTTTCTGACCATATGCCTGTGCTGTCCGAGCCCGAGCCCTTGTGTTTTATACTTTGTGTTCCGCCTGCCCCTGTTCCGTGCTAAGCATTCCGTACTTTGTGCTCTGTACCTAGTGCTCTGTGCCGTGTGTTGGGTTTTCTGATTGTTTGTGATTGATGTTACACTTCCAATATTCTGTGCTAGGCCCTTCTGCTTTCTGTGGTTTGTGCCCATTGTTTTATGTTTCAACTGTATCTGCTCTGTGTGCTGATTACGATGCTTCCTGACCCAATTCAGTTTACTATGCTTAGTTCTCCTGCTTCCTCTATAGTTGTTCTGGACTGAATTTATCAGTGATCTGCAATTTATGCATTGTGCTTTGTGCTCATGAAGCCTCTGTTCTATGTTATTTGCTTGCTGCTTTGTGCTTGGCTTTCCCCCTTTTTGTGTTCTGTGCTTTTTGTTTGGGATGTTTTTGTTTTGTGCTCTAGCTTCTGTGCTCTGGTTGTCCACATTCCTTACCATGTGTTTAAGTTGTGCAGAGAATTTGCTCCTTGTTCTGTGCTCCATGTAAGGTTTGCCATTGCTTTGTGCTCTATATCCTGTACTCTGTGCTTTGTATTGCATAATCTGTGCTCTGTGCTTATTGTTCAACCTGCCTACAACCTGAGCTTTAAGCTTGGTGCTTTTTGCTCGGCCCTTCCACATTCTGTGATCTGTGCTTTGTGTTCTATGCTTCTGCACCTGCTGTGTGCTATGTGCACTGTGTTTAGTGCTCATATTTTCCCAAGGTTCTGTGCTCTTTGCTCTATGTTGTATGGTCTGTGCCCATGCTTCCCTTTTACTGTGTGCTATGCTTTGAGCATGAACTATCCTTACACAGT
The DNA here is from genome assembly GCA_001247695.2 of Cymbomonas tetramitiformis. NCBI lineage: Eukaryota > Viridiplantae > Chlorophyta > Pyramimonadophyceae > Pyramimonadales > Pyramimonadaceae > Cymbomonas > Cymbomonas tetramitiformis. The sequence goes on along the minus strand of LGRX02033105.1, from coordinate 59,732 downwards.
GCTCTGTGTTCTTTAATCCGTGTGCCCATTCTCTTTGTTTTGTGCACCCATTTCCCAATCTGGGTGATTTGTGCTTTGTGCTTCGTGCTTGCATTGTTCTTGCTTTTTGCTTAATGTACCCATTCCCCAAATGCCAAGCTATATGCTCACTATTTTGTGCTTTGTGCTCGATCTGCCTATACTCCGTGTTTTGTGCACTATGTTTGGTGCAGCCATACTCCGTGCTCAATGCTTTATGCTCCGCCTGCTCGTGCTCCGTGCTTCGGGCTCTGGGCTCGAGTCGCATAGTTCTGGTTTTAGTGCCATTTTCCTGTAAGAGGCAATGAGGGGCGGTGAGGGGCGGTGAGGGGCAGTGAGGGGCGGTGAAGGGCGGTGTGAGAGCCATTGAGGCGGTGAGGGACAGTGAGGGGCAATGGGGGAATAGTGAGGGCATAATGCAAGCATTGAGGGGCGGTGAGGGGCAATGAGGGACGGTGGGTGGCAGTGAGGGGCGGCAGTGGAGAGGCGGTGAGGGGCAGTGAGGGGCAGTGAGGGGAGGTCGAGGGGTAAGGAGGGGCAATGAGGGGCATTGAGGGGCACCTGGGGGCGCTTGAGGGACAATAAGGGGCAGTGAGGGGCAATGAGTGCACTGGAGGGCAAAAAGGGTGCGCACGAGGGGCGGTGAGGGGGCGATGAGGGGTTGCTGAGGGGCGGTGAGGGGACAAGGAGGCGTGTGAAGAGCGGTGAGGGGAAGCAGTGAGAGGGGCGGGTGGGGGGACGGTGAGGGGCTGCAGCAGGCTGTGTGAGGGGTAATGTGGGGCGGTGGAGGAGCAGGAGGGGCAGTGAAGGGCAATGGAGGGGCGGTGCGAAGCGACGAAGGGGCGTGTGAGGGGCATTGAGGGGCAGTGAGTGGCATTGAGGAACAGTGAGGGGTGAGGGGGGGGAAGTGAGGGGCCGTGAGGGGCAATAGGGGGCAGTGAGGGGCAACAAGGGACTGCGATGAACAGTGAGGGGCTGTGGGAGGGCCGGTGAGGAGCGGTGAGGGGCGGAGGGGCAATGAGGCAGTGGGGGGCGGGTGGGGGCGGTGATGAGGCTGTGAGGGGCAATGAAGGGCGGTAAGGGGCAGTGAGGGACTGTGAAGAGCGGTGAGGGGCGGTGAGGGGCCATGAGAGGCAGTGAGAGGCGGCGAGAGGCTGTGAGGGGCTGTGGGCTCCATGCCATGCGCACTATGTTTGTCTGACCAGACTCCGTGCTCAATGCTTTATGCTCCGCCTGCTCATGCTCGGTGCTTCGGGCTCTAAGCTCGGGTCGCATAGCTTTGATTTTAGTGCCATTTTCCTGTAAGGGGCGGTGTGGGGCAGTGAGGGGTGGTGAGGGGTGGTGGGGGGCATGAGGGGCGTGTGAGGGGCGGTGAAGGGCAAGGAGGGGCTGTGAGGGGTGATGAAGGGCAGTGAGGGTCTGTGATGGACAATGAGGGGCGGTGAGGGCAATGAAGGGCAGTAAGAGGGGCAATGAGGGGCAATGAGGGCAGTGGGAGGCGGTGAGGGGCAATGAGAAGCAGTGTGTGCATTGAGGGGCAATGAGGGCAGTGAGGGGGTGAGGGGCAGTGAGGGGCGGTGAGGGCGGTGAGGGGCGGTGAGGGAGGAGGGCAGTGAAGGGCAAAGAGGGGCGGTGAAGGTTCAATGGGGGGCTGCGAGGGCTGTGAGGGCATTGAAGGGCGGTGGGGGGCAGTGAAGGGGGGCAGTGAGGGGCAGTGAGGGACAATGAGGGGCGGTGAGGTATAATGAGTGGCGGTGAGGGAAGGCAGAGAGGGGCAATGGAGAGCGGTGATGGGCAATGTGTGTTTTAGTTTCAAGATGAATGAAGTGTTTGTGTGGTGTGTTGTTATTGGGGAAGGCGGGTATTGAGGGAGGGGTTTTTGTCTTTACCTGGCCATTGTTCCGGATCTTGTATTTCGGGACCTGATATTCCCAGGCCTGGTGAAGAGTGTCGGACTCAAGGAAGAAGGAGACCGTCAGCAACATGTGTTGCTCATTGATGTTGGATCCTGCTTCCCCCTTTCCAGTTTTCCCAATGTAAGCAAGGGGTTCTTTGTTTCTTTGAAAGGCAATGTTGCTATACTTACACCTTACTGCTGTCAGCAAGTTTCTCCTAATGCTCAACGGTGATTCTAAAGTAACAGAGATTCCTCTTATGGTGTGGGATTTAAACTCACCCTTCGCCCCAAGGGCCGCAAGGTATTTGTTGATCTTTCCCTCCGGTCCTTCCTCGTAACCCAAACCTCTAAGCCCATCAGCCGAGAGCTTTACCCGCTCCAGGAAGACCTGTGACAACCCGCTATCTTCCGCCCTCTTAATTTCTCTAGCAACAACAAGTTTTACAGGATTAAACAACTGTTCTTCACACAAATTCAATGCCTCCCACTTCCTAATTTTGCTGTTTGTGTTTTCGGATGTGCACAAGTAGTTTCCCCCTTGCTTAATGGAGGTTGTAATTGTGGTTCTGCCGTTTCTTCCGGGTTCAGGGCGTTGCGTGCCCCTTTTAAGATTCCAAGGATGTTTGTCGGTTTCTTTCGGTTGTTTCGGTTTGTGTTGTGGTCCTTTGTCCAATGCTGAGTTATTTTCCGTGGTTTTACTTTTGAAACACTTGTTCCGATTAATTCTACGGTGTGTTCCGAAGATGCTCTTGGCGCAGGTAGTGTTCACGTGTTTTAAGATGAAACAAACTGAAACATAAAGCTTATCAGCTTCTTTCAATTTGTGCGTCGTGTGTTGCGTTACTTTACCCGATGCTTGCTTCAATTCCGTGGCTTCTCTTGTGATGCTCTTGTTAGGGTTGATTCTACGGTGTGTTCCTACAATGCTCTTAACGCAAGTAATTCTCACGTGTTCTGAAATGGAACAAACTGAAACGTAATGTTTATTGATTTCCTTCGGCTTTTGTGTCGTGTGTTGCGTTAGTTTGTCCAATGCTTGCTTGATTTCCGTGGTCTCTCTTTTAGTGCTCGTATACGAGTTGATTCTACGGTGTGTTCCTATAATGCTCTTTCCGCAGGTGACTTTCGTTTGTTCTAGAATGAAACAGAATGAAACGAAGTGTGTATTTCTCTCCTTCCGTTGTTGTGTTGTGTGTCTGGTTGCTTTGTCTAATGCACGCTTGGTGTTCACAAGTCTGCTTTGTGAACTGATGTCTGGTGTAACTCTATAGGGTGTCTCTCCAATGTTCCTAGCAAAAGCAATTCTCGCGTGTTCTAATTTGAGACAGACTAAAAAGAAATGCTTGGCGAGCTCTCTCCTTTGCTGTGTCGTGTGTTTCTCCTTTTCCAATGCACTTTTACCGTTAGTGTGTTTGCTTTGTGGGCTATTAGTCCAAGTAATTCTACACTTTGCTTTTCCAATGCTCCTTGCTTGGGCGCTTTTTGCATAATCTCGAAGCAGGCTGTTTTTTATTCTTGATTCAACTTCCAGTTTAAGGCTCTCCGTAGCTTTGACCGGTTTCGGAGTATGGAGTTCCGCTTTAATCAAAAAAGCCGTCGTGATGCTAGGCTTTTGAGATGTCGCTCTATGAGTTTCCTTGACTGGAGTTAAAACGTTCACAATAAAAAGTAAAACAAAGTAAAACAATTTAAACGTCTTTAGCGCAATCTCTCAACCTTGAGATTTTGAAAAGCAATGGAAGCGAGGCTTACCTCTGCTATCCATAGCGCGTAATCTTCGAGCTCTCGCTCTGCTGTGAAGTACGCCAGGTAGTTCTCGACGTTCACGGGTTTACCCTTGATGACAACCGTGAGGGCGTCCTGGAGCTTTCCAATGGCGGGATGCTTTCTTCCTTGGTTTGCGATGAAGTGCTTCAGGAGAACCGCCACGTCTTGCGCCTTTGTAAGAGCAGCTTGCGTGAAAGTCGCCATATCTGCACGCCAATTCCTTTTCCCTTTGAGCTTCGAGTTTTTACTCGAGTTATGCAAACGAACAATCAAAAACTTAGTCTGTTAATCAGTGGTCAGTAAATATCCGCCCCCTTGAGCACAGTTAAGTGCTCAAAAAGGGGCGGCGCGATTAAAGGTCGCTCGTTGTCGCCTTCACTGCCCTACGGATCCTAGGATCCATAGGACTACAGGTTTTTAAAAAATAAAGGGCAAGTAAAGCAAGATAAAATATACCTTTGGTATACTTTATTAGCTTTACTGAAAAATTTCAACACAAAAGGTACTAAACCCTAAAAAAGGTTAGTACGCTGGCGGCAAAAATTCGAACTGAAAAAAAAATCGAGTGTTTAGTAGGCTTTGTTTATGAAGCGACGGGCATATCATTTTTAATTCCATAATATTATGGAACTTGCTCGCGCAGCCACGATCGCCAACCGTCACTTGAGACCGTACCTACAAGGACCACTCCGTCGAATTTATAAATTCGACGGACCCATTTACGTACGACAATCGTACTCTGGTATTCCTTTATTCGATACGACATCCAGAATTAATTATTCCGAATACGCAGACTGGTCAACAAGCGTTTATTTTCCCGTACTCAAGGTCATTGCGCCGGTATCGTAACCACGTGCTCGGAGTGCAACGCTTTATCGAAACTCAATACAACGATTAACCCACTCGGCTAAGACGACGGGAAATGGTATACGGACATTCCACCGGGGATCGATCCAGCACGGTCGAAGTAATATTTCAACTTATTCCGGCTAGCTATCCACTCGGCTAATCCACCATGGCGATAAAAATCGAGTGTTTAGTAGGCTTTGTTTATGAAGCGACGGGCATATCATTTTTAATTCCATAATATTATGGAACTTGCTCGCGCAGCCACGATCGCCAACCGTCACTTGAGACCGTACCTACAAGGACCACTCCGTCGAATTTATAAATTCGACGGACCCATTTACGTACGACAATCGTACTCTGGTATTCCTTTATTCGATACGACATCCGGAATTAATTATTCCGAATACGCAGACTGGTCAACAAGCGTTTATTTTCCCGTACTCAAGGTCATTGCGCCGGTATCGTAACCACGTGCTCGGAGTGCAACGCTTTATCGAAACTCAATACAACGATTAACCCACTCGGCTAAGACGACGGGAAATGGTATACGGACATTCCACCGGGGATCGATCCAGCACGGTCGAAGTAATATTTCAACTTATTCCGGCTAGCTATCCACTCGGCTAATCCACCATGGCGATAAAAATCGAGTGTTTAGTAGGCTTTGTTTATGAAGCGACGGGCATATCATTTTTAATTCCATAATATTATGGAACTTGCTCGCGCAGCCACGATCGCCAACCGTCACTTGAGACCGTACCTACAAGGACCACTCCGTCGAATAAATTCGACGGACCCATTTACGTACGACAATCGTACTCTGGTATTCCTTTATTCGATACGACATCCGGAATTATATTCCGAATACGCAGACGGGTCATCAAGCGTTTATTTTCCCGTACTCAAGGTCATTGCGCCGGTATTGTAACCACGTGCTCGGAGTGCAACGCTTTATCGAAACTCAATACAGCGATTAACCCACTCGGCTAAGACGACGGGAAATGGTATACGGACATTCCACCGGGGATCGATCCAGCACGGTCGAAGTAATATTTCAACTTATTCCGGCTAGCTATCCACTCGGCTAATCCACCATGGCGATGCGACAGAGATCGTCGAGTTCAAGGAGTCTCGGGCTCGCGTGGTTGCAACCAACGAGATAAATTCCGAAGCTCAAAAGAAGGAAGCTGAAAGCCGCAAGCGTGAACGTGCAGCCGGTGAAGAAGGTAGGTTTGAATATTTGCTCATGAACTAGGCCATGAACTAGGCTAGCTAGAGCTTTAAGCCTGAAACCCTGAATATGTAGTTTGCCTAGCTAATATAGCCTAGTGGACTCTATACTCCCCGTACGGTGGTGGCAGTATGTATGTTTGTAAATAGTAGTGCAATTTATGTAGCAGTATGCTCAATCGTTTCCACACTCGGGTAGCTATTGTTTGTGATATATATATCGATATCTTTGATATATATATCGATATCGGTGATATATATCAATATCGGTTAGAACTTGTAGGTATCAATATCTGTCGACAACTCGGTAGGTGATATCAATATTTGTCGACAACTCGGTAGGTGATATCAATATCTGACGACAACTTTTTAGCGCATATCAATATCTGTCGACAACACAAGAGGCCATATCGGTATCTGTCGACACATGATTTTAACATATCAAAATGTATCGATATCCTTTTTTGCAACCGATACCGTGCCTTGCTTTTACCGTTCTGATTCCGAAACCCTTAACTCAGGGGTTTATTTCCAGTTATCTAGTTATTCACTCCGAACTATATATCTAACACAGGGCTCTATATCGGTTTGGTTTTTTGGTATCGATACTATCCGATATCCGAAAAATGGCATCGATAATCGGCACAATCGATAAATAATCGATTATTTGGGCATTTATATGTTATTTGTTATAAATAAAATATGGAACATCAAAACCTGCACAATCGATAGTTTGATATTGCAATCCGATAATCGGCGATAAATACGATATATCGATAGTATCGGTTATCAGAAATATCGATATAGAGCCTTGATCTAACAGAAATACCACAGATACCTGCATATCCGTCCAATTGGTTCTTTGATAACCTGGGACCATATGGTTCCTCCAGCAGATTTAAAGTACCAAAATGGTTGACTGGTTATGCTGATACTCAGACCCGGAATGATGACGTAGGGTACTTTGATGCCATCAGCAGAATGAAACCAGACATGAGTCGATATAGAGATCCAGATACCGAACCTCAGGAACCGGAAGAGGAGTATACAGAAGATCATGCTCCGCCTGTCTTCACAGACCCAGATGATGGTCAGATACACTCAACACCAATTCCAGCAGCACTCGTTCCTAAAGTGAAAATGAATCCACCTAAGGAATACAGAGTCGGACAGGATGCAGAGGTATGGATTGAGACAATGGATAGATATTTCCAGCTCACATATCCAAGAGCGAGCAGCAGACAAGGATCTCATCACAGTCTTTCTCACCTTCCTCCAGAATAATGACAGACATTTCTTTCATGTCGTGGCCAAAACACCTGATGCCACATATGAAAATGTCAGGACCACATTCCTCAGGCAGTTCGGGAATCCCCACAAGCAGTAAGTTGCCAGAAAGCATTTGATGGCACTACAGCAGGGTAACCAAACATTCTCGGATTACCTACGTACATTTACATCACTGGCTTCGTTAGCATCAGTTGATTTGGAGGATGTCCTGATTAAGGATAGGTTTGTCAGCAATATGGAATCAGACCTCAGAAAACAATTGCTGGAAACAGCAGCTCAGGCAGTGGGGACCCGCTGCCGACGGTGAAACAACGGATCACTAAACTCGGATATACAAACGATATATACCCGAGATGAGTGGCACAGGCTGACCACCGAAGATGACATACAGGAATGACACTAGACTGTACGAACTAGTCGTAGTGCCAATTCCAGCACACCACCTCATCTGAGGTGGACCAGCTAGTGACACTCACCACCCTAGCTACTAGAGTTTAGAGAGAAATGTCAAGATGTTAACTCTAGGGAGCTAGTCAAAGTCACAGGTGGCAAGATGAATGTACAGGCTAGCAAAATAATACTGCTAAGCCTCGGAGATTGCTAGGACCAATTCCGGTCTGCTAAGATCAATGCTCTGCCAGCTAGTGGTGGGTGAACCCATAGTCCTCGCCTGTCTGCATGTGATGGAGAATGTAAAAATTAAGTCTGCCTGTCGGTTTAGCTTTCAATTCTGCGAATTGCAAAGGTCTCCTGCCTGTAAATTGCTCGTCTTAATTTTGAAAAGCTGCCCGCAAGTGGTGAGAAATAATACAACATTCTACGGTCCAAAACTACAGCAAGTGGTGGAGAATTGCAAAAGGGAACACCGCCTGTCTGTTTAAAGAAATCAATAGTAGCCATCACCAGAATCGTAACCAGCATCTTCCTCGTAATAAGTGTCTTCATCATAAAAACCAGCACCACCAATTTCGTCGGAATCGTGGGTTCCTGCCTCCCAGGCAGCCCACTCCTCTGGTGTAGACATCCTCGTCGCTCATTTCAGGCTCATCTATAAAAGAAACTGTGCCAACATGAAACTCGCTCTGCGGTAAAAATTCCTCCCCAAGTGGGGGCTCCAAAACTCCGCCATAAGATTCGCCCTGGAAACCTGTGTCCAGGGTTTCATCTTGTTCCAATCGATCGGACGAAAAATGCGGAGCGGCCAAGTGGCCATCTTGCTCCTCCTCTACTTCCTCACAACTGTCATCAGACTCATCGAAATACCCAACAGGGTACTCCGATTCATCCTCTTCTTCACTAGATAAACACTCCTCGAAATCGCGGCTCAACCCAGAGCCCATATAGGAAGGTGCAATTGGAGGGGCATGAACGTAATGAACTGCTGTCCTAACAGGAGGGGCCTGTTGGGCAGTGTCTCTTGCCCTAGTGACACTAGGGAAGGGTCGAGTGGTGGTAACTTGAGACGAGACTGATCGCGAACCCAGAACAGCCATGCCATCGCCAACTCCTGTCTCACAAAGCGCAGCACGAAAACTCTCGGATTCCACGGTTGATGGCCCAACGCACTGGGCACCGCCAACCTGTGCGCCAGTCTCTGAAACAACAATGTGTAAAGAAATCGGCTGAATGGGCTCCGATGAAATAGCCGAAGAATCCGCGCAACGAAAATGCGAAAGGGAGCGCGCCATAGAGCTGCATAATGATAACAGCTGAGAACGCTTGAGAGTTGAGACCCTCTTCATACTAGCATCAATAGTCGCCAAAAGAGCCATAAGCTCCTCACTCGAAGAAATCTGCTGCGAATCCATCAAAGAAAACGAGATCTAACAATGAAATAACGCGACAAAAATCGTAGGAGTCCACCCCGTCGAAATTACCCAAAGCCGTAAGCAGCCGCCTCCAGAAAATACGTAGAATTTGCTTTAAAGCGTCCCACAAGGCGTGGAGACGCTTAACCGAAAGATAGGGCGGAAATGAAATAAAATTCTACGCTAAAATTCAGTTCACGCGAACGTGAGAGGGACCATAACCTGCACCTGCGCAGTGGAAGCGTGGTGGGCCCATAACCTGCTGGAAACAGCAGCTCAGGCAGTGGGGACCCGCTGCCGACGGTGAAACAACGGATCACTAAACTCGGATATACAAACGATATATACCCGAGATGAGTGACACAGGCTGACCACCGAAGATGACATACAGGAATGACACTAGACTGTACGAACTAGTCGTAGTGCCAATTCCAGCAACAATTCCATCTTAGATTCCTTACGGAAGATGAAAGAAATAACCTGTCGTGGGCACAAACCACACAGGTTCTGCTCGATTTGAATTATGTAGTTCATTCGAAGCAGGCAGAGACCCTACATTATAGGGGACAGAAGGAACAGTCAGGAGGTCCGGTCAAAAGGGAAAAGGATGATCGTCGTGGCAAAAAGTCATTTGACCGTGGCAATCAGAATCGTGCCAATCAGAATCAGGCCAACCAGAATTCCCAAAATAATAAAGGGAAAGGCAAAGGCAAAGGCAAGGGAAAAGGAAAAGGAAAAGGATCGCCATCATCTCCTTCCCAGTCTTGTCAGCGTTGTGGTCGTACAGGTCACATAAAAAAGGATTGCTTTTCCACAAGAACAACATATGGAAAATCCGTACAAGGCAATCCTCCAGCTCCTAATCCTAGTTACAATCAGAACAGAGGACAGCAGCAGCAGAATAATCAGGGTGGTAAAAGTGAGTCTAACAAACTCCTAAAAACAGCCAACACCCTGGTTAAGGAGCTCCAGAATCAGCAGAGCATCAATGCAGCAGTTGCAACTCCAGCTCCAGCATCAGCTCCAGCTCCTCAGGGAAACTCTCCGGGTACTGCACAAGTACCAGTGATGAGGATTCCCCGATAGATCAGCTTGAACATGCCACTGAAGCAAGTGGCCGGGTTGAGAGTATCTCAGAAGAAGTCCTATCCAGTCTGACACTTCAGTTCCAGCAGATGGATACTCCCTCAGAACACATCGCACAGATGCAATCACAGACAGCACAGCTGAAATCACAGAAGAAGCTGTTGTTGTATAAAGGGAAAGTATATGGACAGAGTCTTACTCACATTTTGGTAGATCCTGGAGCAACATCGTCATTTATCGACAGACAGTTCGCTTCTCAGCTTGGTATATCACCAACAAACTCGTCATCATTCTCAGTGGGGTTGGCTGGAGGAAGCCGATTACCCTGTACATCCTATCTTCCCAATGCTACATTTACGCTGGGTAAGTATAAGGATACAGAGGATCTCTATGTTATTGATATGAAACCCTTCGCAGTCATCCTGGGACAGTATTGGTTGGAGAGAAGGAACCCACATATTGACTTTCAGTCTAAGAACATGACGATCACCAAGACACACTCATCAGGTTCCAGTGTTCGTACAGTTCTATCCAGAGTTGAAGAGACTCCAGATTCAGATGGCCTTCCTGAAATGGAATTGGTCAGTGCCACCACTATGAGGAAGCACCTGCGACGTATACGATCCAGTGGGTCGGCTGAAGAAGCCGTAGCTTATCTCTTTTTTCTCTCAGAGGTCGATGGTGGATTGGTCATGGCAGCAGCAGACTCAGACACCACTATGGAAGACCCAAAGGTCACAGCAGCACGTGATCTAATCAGAGAAGACTTTTCAGATATTTTCCAGGAGGATCTTTGAGCATGGGAAAATTGGCTTTGATGGTCTCGCTTGCTTGGGATGCCTACGTGGACCCGATAACAGGCATTGGCAGAATCGTTTATGGAAATCCCCCCTTTGATGGGAAAGATAAGGGCAAATCTTCGGCGGTTATGCCTACCTTGGAAATGGGACATAAAGCGGCCAACACCGTCCCTGGATTTTCAGGAACATGGATTCTTCCGCTGTCTCCCAAAAACCAAAAAAGATGGTTTGATAAAGGCTTTAAACTTGTTTTCAGATTCCCGCATAACACTATTCCATTTATCCCACATGGTTATTGGACGGGTGATGACCCCTACGTTCTTCCAGGTGGCGGATGCTATAAGGATGACTTTTCGGATGTCGTTATCATAGCTATAGACAGTGCACCCAGTGTTACTCAACCAGCCTTTGACTGGAGATCTACACAGAAAAAGATTGCCACCCGCGGACACAACAAGCCCTCGGCGAAAGTTGATGTCGACCTCCCCGCCTTTGCAATAGTGCAAACCATTCCCGTGTTCCCCACCGCCTTTCGCCTATGCTCAGGTGTCCTTCGAACCCGTGGGCAACATGTCGCCGAAGTGCACGCACATGGTGAATGCACCGCCTCTCGGGCCTTGTCAAAGCCCTCAAGGACCATTCTCATGTCTTCGTGGTACCTACAACAACAAGATATGCTGTCCTTCCTTCGCAGCCGCACAACATTGTGCGGCTTGCACACCCCTTGCTTCTCAAAGGAACGTTGCCCAATCTTGAGAGCGGGGTACTTGGCTTGAAACCTCCTATATATTACGAGTTGAGAGGCTTCCAACCAATGTTTGCTCACGAACTCCCTCGGTGTTCTCAAAGCACCGGTGTTGGGGTCACGTGCCAACACGACGTCCTTTTTGCAAGGACTAACTCGAGTGTTGTCCGGGTGCAACCAAAAAGCTCTAATAAGAGCACAAGTCGCCATTGTCAAGCATCGTGTAGACAATCTCCGTTCCGCAAGCATCACGCCCTCCCAAAGGCCACGACGCCCTCTCTCCGCAGTTGCCATGTGTACCCCCTCCCTCAAGTTTGAATTTCCGACCACCCCAAGCGTTCCAACGCGTTGATGCACACCAAGCATCGTGCAAGCCGTACGCACCAAGTTATCCTCGGCCAAGTTGCTCCCAAATGCCGCAGCCGCTATCCCCCTCGTTAGACTAACGTTCGCACGTGTGGTTCGTCGTGCTAAGCGTGATAACGCGTCCCTCAAATTCGCCACAACACAATTCTTCACTGTCTCCTCGCGCCGGTCACCTAACGACACCAATGCCGCATTGCACTCATTGTGCACCTCCGAACTCAAGCCCGCCGGAAGGGACTCGATATGCGCCCTCACCGCACCCGCAATGCGGTGAGGGCTTCTCCCAAATGCCGTTCGCATCTTCTCGATCCACCAACCCTTATTCCCGCGCGTCAACTCCTCAAAACCGTCACTTACTTGCGGCAATTGACCTCTAGGACGTTCGTGCGTTTCCTCATGCCCACCTTGCAACTCGTCTGACATTTCCACATCGTCACAAACCTCCTCTGAGTGAGCGTGATTAACATCACCTTGTCCTTTTGCTGATGTCCAGGCCTCGCACAACAAATCTATCTTCCCCACCAACGTGTGAAGCGTATCCATATCATCATCTTTCAGGGGCCACACTCCAAGAGGTATAATGCGAGCGGAATCTCCAACCTCTACGAGAAGGGGTAACAAGTCTATAAGAACGGGAGGAATATCCCAATTCGGTCCCGGATTGTAGGCAGCGTCGGAGCCACACAACGCCAAGAAAACGCTCACTGCAAGCAGCGTAATGTGGAGAGTCGTACATAACACCCCAAATACCCACGATCGTTGATCCCGCACGAGCGTGACGTTCAATAACCCTTCCCCGATATGCGTCCCTGTCACCAAACAATCTAGTAAGACATACGTAAACCCTTCCTTGACGCGAAGTCTCACAGCAGCACAATCACATGTGTATTGTACACACGTTTCGGGGTGTAGATATTCATACCGTTAAAGCTTGTGGGATTGGGGCGCCGCTTCGTGCTGCCACCCATATTCGCGCCCTCCTACAACGTTTGCTCCGATTCCAAGACATATCGCGTATGCATATCCATAGTAATATATACAAGTTTGTCTTTCTCTTCAAGCATTTTCACATACTTACTTCCACGAAATGCTTGGGCGGTTTTGTCCTCGATTCATACTGAGCTGACGTGACACGTGCATGAACATTTCTCGTATGTCGGATCCGATCCCAGATCCATCGACGTACGAGAAATGCTTGGGCGGTTTTGTCCTCGATTTATAATAAGCTGACGTCAAACGTGCATGAACATTTCTCGTATGTCGGATCCGATCCCAGATCCATCGACGTACGAGAAATGCTTGGGCGGTTTTGTCCTCGATTTATACTGAGCTGACGTCAAACGTGCATAAACTTTTCTCGTATGTCGGATCCGATCCCAGATCCATCGACGTACGAGAAATGCTTGGGCGGTTTTGTCCTCTATTTATACTGAGCTGACGTCAAACGTGCATAAACTTTTCTCGTATGTCGGATCCGATCCCAGATCCATCGACGTACGAGAAATGCTTGGGCGGTTTTGTCCTCGATTTATACTGAGCTGACGTCACACGTGCATGAACTTTTCTCGTATGTCGGATCCGATCCTCGATCCATCGACGTACGAGAAATGCTTGGGCGGTTTTGTCCTCGATTTATACTGAGCTGACGTCAAACGTGCATGAACTTTTCTCGTATGTCGGATCCGATCCCAGATCCATCGACGTACGAGAAATGCTTGGGCGGTTTTGTCCTCGATTTATACAGAGCTGACGTCACACATGCATGCACAGTTACTGCGTCTCAGCGCCCTAGTTGGTGCAAGCGAGCGGAAACCATTCTTGAAGAACACTTCTTAGAGCTAGCACTTCGGAAACTGCAATGACCTCAAGAAACCGAGGCGGAAACAACGCGCCTGCCAAAACCCGTGCGGGGAAAATGCCCCGAAACGCCCCTGAATACCACCGCTGCCATGTCGATGGATGCGACAGTAAACTAATTCCAGCGCAGACTTGTAGGGTTTGCAATAGGAGCTTTCACTTTAACCTGTGCGAATAAAAAGTATCCGGCGGTGCAGTGTGATGCATGTAAAGAGGTACTTCCGGAAGATAGGTGTTGCTATTGTGATAAGGGGGCTTTCGTAACACGATGCAAGGTGTGCGAGTTGCGCTACCACCCAAAGTGTCAAGAGGGAAGAGGGCTAAAGAGAAATTTGTTTAATAACTGCGGTCGCAAGGAATGCGTCGAGCCTAGCGGAGGAAGATCGGAACCCACTGTCGTGAACATGCACGACATATATACAGGCGACGAAACGACTGGGGGAGCTGCCAGGTCCGAAGACCGCCGTGAGGAAAGCATTAGATTGGAATGCTTTCGATCATGCCCTCACAATAGCATACGATAGATGGCTACTGCCCGACGGTCCTTGTCATAGGACCGGAAATCGCGTCCGGTCCTATCACAAGGACCGGAGCTTCGGGAATTGTTTGGTGCGTTCTCTTGACGGTCGGAGACCCTATCTTCCGTATCGTAGTACCCTTAGGACCTAAACTTAGTGCCAATATGCGCCACGTACCTTATATCGTCATATAATGCATATATCCAATGCATTTGTACAAGGCACCCTACCATTTTTGGGTTGCAAGTCTTGAAGGACGGTGATAAATACCTCTTATCTTTTCATAATTTTTATCCAATCGAATTTGGCGTCTGACAAGCTTGTCAACCTACCAATTTGAACCCTGACATAATATCCAATCATGTGCAAAAGATTGTGCACGTTTTCGATACAAATTGGTTCATATATACACCTTGAAGTTTGGGTTTGGGGTTGAAGCCCTATCTTTTTGCTAAATTTCACACCTTATTTCTAGGAAGGGAATCTGCCCTTGATGTGCACATACGAGTGAGGATATACTAGAATTTTCATCCTGCACGTAAAAGTCTTATTTCAGATATACATTATGAATTTTTGAACGCTTTACATAATTGAAAGACGGGCTGATATGACTTGTATGCATCGGCAAAGTTAAAGAGGTGCGGGTTTTTTATCACCGATTTTCAGGAATTCTCATATTTCTTCTATGTGTGGACTTAGTGAGCTATATTTGTGGGCATATTATGGGTTTCCAAGGTAGCGCTCGTGATATATATCATAAACAGGTCCCAAATATGTTAGGTTTGGGCGCTATACGCATTCTAAAGCCATTTGATGAGTGAACGAAGCTCCGCCCTTTCCGGTCCTTGTGACAGGACCGGTCATTTTAATTAATTTCAAGCGATGCTACCCCCACTAGTTCCACCATCTCCCCACATGCCCAAATCGAGTATACCGCCCAAACCACGTTCAAGATAAATTCTTTGACACCTAAAAATGATGCCCAAGCACTCATATATCAAGTATATCTAAAAAACGCACTTGCTAGCCCGAATTCACTACGGTCCTTGTCATAGGACCGGACCGTCGGGCAGTAGCCATAGATGCTATAAAGGCACACTAGGAAGGATTTGTGTTAAAAACTATTAATGAGGTGTTAAAAAATGTTAATCGAGTGTTAAATAGTGTTAATGTGGAAACTGGGTGTTAATCAAGTGTTAATACGCGAAAATTTTCATAATGGGCTATATTATAGGCGGAAAAGTGTTAATGAGGTGTGAAGAAAGTGTTAACCGTTGGCGAGGGAGTGTTAATGGGACAGTTCAGGAGTGTTAACGGAAGGCTGCATCTGTTAATCGCGGTATAATCACGCTGCTGGGAATTATATTGGAGCCAGAACACACGCCTGTT
This sequence comes from Cymbomonas tetramitiformis, assembly GCA_001247695.2. Taxonomy (NCBI): domain Eukaryota; kingdom Viridiplantae; phylum Chlorophyta; class Pyramimonadophyceae; order Pyramimonadales; family Pyramimonadaceae; genus Cymbomonas; species Cymbomonas tetramitiformis. The sequence continues at coordinate 44,112 of LGRX02033105.1, read as the reverse complement.
TCGCCGATACATTTGAAAAGTGTTAATACCCAGCGCAGCCACCGTGATGTGGGTGTCCTGGCGAGATAATCATTTCAAAATGCAGTCGCCACTGACAACGCCCATGCCCATCGACGATCGACAGGATCATCTACGGTAGATATAGGTGCATCCGCGAACACCAAACGCATGAAGACCTTATTAAGACCTATCTAGCTACGTACGTAGGATGGAACGATAGTTGGACGTAGGTAGCTAGCGAAATCATTTCTGAGCTGACGTTCTGCCCGAGCAGACCAGCATATATAATATATTTGTTACAAGAGAAACCCGAGTCTGTAAAATTTGTAAGGTGCTAAATCGTTGCACGGTCGCTGTTATATTTTTATCCACACGTGTATAGACTGCAAACCAAAGGATGGGGGTGCGTGGTGTTCGTTCATAACAGATGGATGACCAGTGGAGCGCAAACTTGGCGACTGCTGGAAAGCAACCGCGAACTGCTAATAACGCGGTAAGTGCAGATTGTGGAACAGAATGTTCGTTTATTTTAAGTGTGAGTAAACTGATGCGGGCGATGTTCAGGCTCCCGGTGGCGTACATCGGGGCGCGGGGTTAGTTGGGCCCGCTAAGGTAAACGCCGACACCGGAGCATTTGTGCATTTTTAGCTTGTTGCGAGCGTTTCATATAAGCCGGAGGTCACGCTGGGGACATACCGTCGCCAGCGTGGCCTGCTTCTGCTTGGTTGAAGTGTTTTATTTTCGTGTTCACCGGGTTTCATTTTTTTAATGTGTTGAAGCCTCTGCGGACCGTGTAGCACGTGCGCTGATCGCCAACGGGCCGGTCGCGCAACGATGCGGCGGTTATGCAAGCCTCTTGTCCCTGTTTTTTAAAAGGGTGATCTTCATATAAGCCGGAGGTCACGCTGGGGACATACCGTCGCCAGCGTGGCCTGCTTCTCGTCCTTTGAAGTGTTTCATTTTCGTGTTCACCGGGTTTCATTTTTTACATGTGTTCAAGCCTCTGCGGACCGTGTGGCGCGTGCGCTGATCGCCAACGGGCCGGTCGCGCAACGATGCGGCGGTTATGCAAGCCTCTTGTCCCTGTTTTTTATAAGGGTGATCTTCATATAAGCCGGAGGTCACGCTGGGGACATACCGTCGCCAGCGTGGTATGCTTCTCGTCGTTTGAAGTGTTTCATTTTCGTGTTCACCGGGTTTCATTTTTTTACATGTGTTGAAGCCTCTGCGGACCGTGTAGCACGTGCGCTGATCGCCAACGGGCCGGTCGCGCAACGATGCGGCGGGTTATGCAAGCCTCTTGTCCCTGTTTTTTAAAGGGTGATCTTCATATAAGCCGGAGGGCTGCTGGGGACATACCGTCGCCAGCGGTCTGCTTCTGGTTGTTGAAGTGCTTCCGGTTGTTTGTTGCGTCCTACTTAGGATGCTCCATCAGCGACCGCAGCCGAAGCTGGAGGGGGTGCCTCCGCCCCCCCCGCTGCTGAAGACGCGGCGGCTGCGGCTGGCAGCAAGGTACGCATTGCACCCGCCATTCCCGCTTCCGCTGCTGCGTCCCCCCCCCTGAATATACACACTTCATTCCCAACGAACGAGTATGCGGTCATCCATCTTGCAGGCCGACCCCCGGTTCTTATTTTGGCTTCCACCACAGCCTGCCTGTGACGCGTACCGTGTTGCTCGTGCGCTGCACGCCAGGTATGACATGCCTGACAGGTATGGCACGTATGACATGTATGACACATATGTCATCGGTCATGACCCTGACAGATCTCCCCTCTTAAAAGAGTTGTGACCTCACAACGGGCATACCTTTGTATATGTCTTTGATGTCTTTGTTGTTGTCGCTTCTTGCTGGTACCAGTCTTCTTACACCGATTTGAGGCGTCCCTCATGGCGTTTTTAGGTTATTGGGGGGAACTGAGTCCACTTTAGTCCCTCACCTTACAGTTCTTAGTATGTAGCCCCCTTTGAAGTTCGTATCGTATTTCAGAGTGACGTTTCAAGGTTCAATGAATTGTGTTTCGTGATGCAGATTGACGCTGGATTACTGATTGATCCACACGTATCGTGCGTCAGAGTGACGATTCAAAGCATCCGAAGTGTACGTTACGGATTATTTGCGCTAGCCGTCGTTGCTCTGGTGAACGATGATCCCACGAATTAATAATTTCTCATTAATCGAACGATTCTCGGCCTTATATATACAACTGATCGTTTGCTGTTCGTTTCCACAGTTGTTATATATTGTGCACCCAACCCTTCCTCCCCTCCTGAAGCTACTTTTGGAGGTTCATAGGCGGTCATGGGGAGCCCGTGTTTGTTTCCGGAGTTATTTCACCGGGGGCTTGTTTTAATGCAGACAGAGTGGCCCTGCTTAACGGGATTGGACTTATAATCCTTACCCGGTCTGCTCACTCTTGATATGGTCCAGTACGCACGCTTTGACGAACATCTATCGCGATGAGTGAGAATGGATTCGCCACGTACTAATGTGAAATTTATTTAGTTATGTTTGTCAAGCACAACTTAGGATCACAACTCCGTCTACCTCAGTCGATGTCTCCGGTAGCTTCGGATGACTGGCCAAGAATCCGATGACAAACCACGGCTTTGGCAAAGGTAGCATTTAGCAGTTTTTATTTATCCACAGATATGATATCTCGCATGTGTGCGTATCTGTGCAAGGGTATGATTTTGAACAAGGCTCACTACACCTTTAGCAAGGAAGGATCAATTCCCCTTCTATGCAACATAATGATAAAACATTAAGAGCAAGGTTATATAGATGATCGACATGTATTAGTATATATTACAAGAAGTAAGGGCATGAGGCTTAATATAATGTTTAGCCTTCATAGGCAGCTATAATGTCTGCTGCATTGGTCAGCTCTGTGGCTCTGACCCAGGTGTCATGCTCAGGGCCGTAGCCTGCATATCGCACTAAATAGTATTTGACACCTCTAGTGAACTTATCCGAGAGTATATGTGATATCTCAAATAGTGGTTGCCCTTCTTCGGTGATCATCTGTGGCAGAGGCAAAGGTGCTTGGATCGAGTCATTGTACAGCTCTAGTCTGGATACAACAGGCTGTACCGGATGAATACGGATATCGAGGTCTCCGAAATCTAACTCGTATGCACGCCCGTGGCTAAGCACTTTGGAAATGGTGAACGGCCCAATATATGGCTGCTTAAAGTGTCTGCCTGCCTCTGTCAAACCAGTTCATTGAATAAACTCGGTCCGTAAAAGAACTTTCTGCCCAACTGCAAACTGCCGAGGCATGTGAGTCTTATTGAATCTGGCTTGGCTAATTTCTGCTGCTCGGGAAATGTTGTCTACCGCGTTGGCATGAACAGCCGAGTACTGGTCAAAATGATCTCGAATAGCTCTTTGTATTGGAACAGGAGCTTCTGGTGGAATAGTGATTACCAGGTCGTGAGGCGAAAGTGGTTGCGCCATCGAGTCGAGATAAAACGGTGAATAACCAGTTGATGCAGAAACGGTAGTGTTAATTGCAAACTCCACCAGAGGCAACTTGTCCTCCCACGAATTGGCTGAAGTATCATTGCAACAACACCTGTGGATGAAAAAATACCACCTAATCAGTTCATAAACCAGAGGATGGTGAAATCAAATCATGAATCAACAATTTGAAAAGTACCTGAGGATATCCTCGATGAAGGCATGGCTCCTCTCATTGGCTGCATTCGACTGTGGATGGTGTGAGGACGACATGGACAATCTCGTACCAGTAGATTTCCACAGTGTCTGCCAGAATGTAGAGGTGAATCTGGGGTCTCGATCTGAGATGATGTTCCTCGGAAGACCATGGAGCTTGAAGATATGCTGCATATAGATAGAAGCAGTATGCTGAGCTGTCCAGGTCATGCTGAAGGGGATGAGATGACAGCGATGAGAGAATTGGCACATTACCACAAATATACTGTCGTGCCCATTAGTGGTGATAGGCAGGTCAGTGATCCAATCAAGAGATACATCTAGCCATTTTGTCTTAGGCACGGAATATCGTATATGTGCCTGACCATAAGGCTTGTGTCGCCTCGTTTTCTGGCGCTGACAAACGGGGCACTCCCGAATGTACTTGATGGCTGCCGTTGTCATTCCTGGCCAATAATACCGGCTACGCAGAATATGAAGCATGCAATTTTTGCCTACATGACCAGAAATAGTGGCTGAGTGGCACTCATGAAGGAGAATGTGGCGAAGCTATGTGATCTCACCGTCATCTGTGGGGACTTTAGCTGTTGGTGGAATGTACAGCTGTCTGCCATATATGGTCTTACGATAGATCAACCCCTGAATGAGCTCGAAGCTGTAGTTGCTGACTGACTGTGATGAAGGCGATGATGTCAGTTTAGCCAATATAGTCTGTGCAAATGTATCACGATCATACTCGGATATAATGATGTCGTGTAGCTGATGAGCTGATGAAGAAGATAAAAGCGCAATGAATGTAGAATCTGTAGACGGTGTGTCGATGAGTGGAACCTCGGTGATGTCTATATGTTTCAGACAATCAGTGAGTTCTAAGAGTGTAGAAATACGTGTGAGTGCATCTGCAACCTTGTTCTTCTCGCCAGCGATATGCTCTATACGGAAGTTGTACTCGGAGAGCTCATCCAACCACCGTGCCTGTTTGGGGCTCAGTGTGGATTTGGTCTGGAAATAAACCAGTGGCTGATGATCTGAGCGTACAATGGTCTCAGGAGCTCCCAACAAGATGTGGCGAAAGAACCGGAAGCCCTCCACAATGGCAAATAGCTCGATCTCAGGAATAGGCCAACGTCTCTGTGTGATTTGAATTCCCTAGGTGGTGTCATTTTCACCTTTGGAACCAAACTAGGTGGAGCTAGTTTGGTTTGGGACTGAATCTGCATCTGGATCTGTAAAAACCATCGGAGGATTGTCTTCTGTGTACTCGGTATCTGGTTCCTGAGGTTCATTGGCAGGATCCTTGAATCGGGTCATGTCTGGCTTCATACGACTGATGTTGTCATAGTAGCCTATCTGGTCATATCTGGTTAGTGTGTCGGCAAAACCAGCGATCCATTTCGGGACTTTAAACCGGCGGAATGCATCATATGAACCAAGAATGTCGAAAACCCATGTCGAAGGATCTGTGTCGATATCAGGAATCTGTGAATCTTCCTCCTCGAGTGCAACCATCTAAAAACAAAACACAGCACAAAAATACCTTCAGCTAATCGACTAACAGGGTGTGTGTGATTTATATGTTATAAATGGTATATCTGTATGTTTACATACATGTAGTACATTAGTACATAATAATGAGGTAAGTATATATATATATATCCACCTTCTTCCCCCCTCAAGGAAGCGTGTGATATAAGGCAGTTGTCAATTGCCTTTACCTCATAAATAGCATGCATTCCATATAGGAAGCATCTGTTACAGTTCTTGGGTTGTTGCCCGATATATAATCATGTCTGTGTTGAAAACAGCATGATATGTTAATGCCAAACACGAAGTTTTATCGAAATTATAGTGGCATTTTTGGGCATGTCAGGTTACAGCGGCCCATATACCCAATAATATGATTAGGGTGTTACATGATAGAGTGAAATAGCATATTTGTGCACTATCGTTGAGTTCGACGCTCTTCACGCATTCCCGGGTGGCACGAAGTGCGCAGCGTTTCAGATGCAGGAGATGGGCCCCTCTGGCACTGGAAGCCTGGAGGCCGGTGTTGCTTGGCGAGCTATTTTAAATGCGATACCCAGTCCCCTTTTTAGAGTACTATTACAATGCGTTTCCTGTTCTTTTAGCATCTCCTGATCCAGAACCACAACCCGCGGCAGCGTCTCATACCGCACCCACCGTCGCTGATTCCGTTGGATTGCCACAGCTGACACAGACTGCACCTGTTTTCCGAACCGTTTCCCACTTCACTTCATTGTTTTCAAGCAAGTCTCTTCCCACATTGCGCATGAGGGCAATACCGAAAACTTGTTTTCCCTCGCTGGGAATATTGCAGATCCCAACAAGGACCCTGCTTATCTTGCCATGCAGACGCGGGTGGCTGTCAACAGTAAAGTGTATGTGCCTCCTTCGCAGCACGTCTGGAACAGGTTCAAAACCAAATACATTTGCAACGGGACCCTGGAGGAGGAAGGACAATTAGGCTTGGACAATAACTATTAGGAGTAGTAGTGCCTGGCACCCTGGCTGAATGAACCAGTTGGTCTCATATGGTATATTTCGGTTGGTTATATTGCAAGGAATATTTGGTAATTTTGCAATGAATCTTGGACTATCTTACTTCGAATGTTTGAATACATATGAATGAGAAATGTGTATTGTTGTGTTCCCTGCAAGATTGGTTCTTGCAGTCGGTGATTAGCTCATGTTGCTGCAGTGAATTATACCGAAATATACCGGAATGTTTCTCATCTCCACTATCGATCAGTCTATCATATTCGCGTGACTCCGGAGTATTTCTAATCTCCGGAATATTTCTCATCTCCACTATCACATTCGCGACTCCGGAATATTTCTCATCTCCATTATCATATTCGCGCGACTCCGGAATAATATTTCTAATCTCCGTCCACGCTGCCCACTGCCCCGTGCCTTGCTTGCGCGTGCCCGCCACGCCCAATCTGCTCCAATTCAAATTTGACCGATTTCCGTGATTTTGACTTAAAACATCCATGGGTTGTGGGTAAATCATGGGTTTTCCATTTTTTACGAACCCAGCCCATGGATATTCGTTTCGGGAAAACCCCAGCCCATGGATATCATTTTTGAAAAATACCCATGTGTGGATATGATTGTAATCATGAACAGGACTGAATTGCAATGCTACTCTGCAATTGTGGTGAGGCTATGTCTAGTTCTGGTCCGCTGCCGCTGGGCGGTCAGCTGAAGCGCCGATTGTCGGTGGAATCCACGGTGTTGAACGGAACCGGCCACTCTTCGGTGTCGACGATGAAAGGGTGAAGGGCCACCGGCTCCGGGGTGTACGTGAAGTCCACACTCGCAGGGTGCAGCGCCATGTCGGCGGGATGCTGTTTTGGCGGCGGCTCGGAGACACCGCCATCGGAACCTGGAGGAGCGCGATCGAGCGGTGGGGGATGGTCGGATGTGCAACGAATGCCATTGCCGACCCGGCCGGCGCAGAGTCTGCCGGTGCGGGGTCGGCCTGCGCATCACCCACCACCACAGAGTGTGCAACAGCACCACCAGCCGCCTGCAATGATGCCATAGCCGACCAGGGAACATATCAACCCCCTATGGCCGGTCTGTGGCCGTACGATGAGGGCTGTGGCCGAGGTTTGGCCGAGTGTGCTTTTGCTTGTTGGCCGAAACGAATTATGTAAAATTTTGAAAATTCCCCCGAAATTTTGCGATTTTTATGATATTGTCATACATAAAATTAAAATTTTACGCATGCGGCGGGCAATTTTAGATTTTGGCCGGGATGGCCGAAATTTGGCCGATGGAAATTTTGAGTGTTGGCCGTACGACATAAGGGCTGTTCCATTTATTGTCGCAGGGGGTTAGGACATGCCCCTTGACCCCCTCCCCCCCAGCGGACATCGTCTTTGTTGACCCCCACCCCCCCTCCGGACAAACTCGACGGAGCACCCCACCCTCCCTCCGGACACATAAGTGGACCCTCCGGGCACATCGGTTGGAAGCCCCTAGAGACATCGCGAGGAAGGGTTCATCCGGCGACTTCGTTTGATATTTTTTTTGTGGATCGACTTCCCCACCTTCTTGTAATAATTCATAATATAACACAACACAACACATCGAATTAGAGCACACGTGCATGGCGAGACAGAGTTGAGCGACATGTTTACCATACCTCATATTTACTATCCATGTGTCTATATCATACCCCCCGCCCGCCCGCACACACACAAACACGATTGGGAATGATAACGATAGTTGATATTTGTTTCCAAATTGGAATCCGCATGCTTTAGTGCAAGTTCTTGACTGAAATGGCGTGGTAAACCATAGTAATAAATGTAATGATAGGACAAGCGATTTTATGCCACCTAGATCTATTGTCGTCGTCATGAACGTTTAGTACCCAATGTTTAATAATCAATTCAATACATTCTATGTCAACCTTCTCTTTTCCACAACAATTTGTGATACACGTTACCCGCGTTGTATCACAAGCCATTACTTCATATATTTAAAGATGACCGCAAGTTCAGTTGACGACTTGCTATTGATATCTTATCATAGTAGGATATCATTTCATAGTTTTCCCGTGTGCCATCCCATGTGCCAATTGTGAACGAGAACCGACGTGTCGACATGACATGGCATGCACCCTCCGGACATCTTGGCGTGTCACCCTCCGGACACGCTGGACTGCAGACCCCCGTGGCGTGACGCTGTGATTCTGCCCCACCCACCCGGGCTGACAGAAGCATTCTCGACCCCACTTCCCCTGACAAAAACGAAAATCCTAAGCCCTTGCGACAATTAATGGAACAGCCCTAAAAAAAGTTTGATATGTTCCCTGTAGCCGACGCGAAGTCCTGCGGCTGCGGGCGACAACCCGCAGGTAGGGCGGAGGCGGGAGCACGAGTCGGAGCAAATGCCGCAGCACACGTGTAGGGACACAGTCCCTTAGTGCTGGCAGGGATGCGGGTCAGTGAGCCCCCAAAGCCGAAAGCAGACGAGGCAGGGAAATCCGGCGCCCTTATTCCACCTCTTCAGCGGTGAGGTGGGGGGATCCACCCGTCACTCACCAACGCACTCGATGGAGGAGCCTGGTTTGCGGTCAACGGACACGGCATTGAAGGTCGGGGTCTTTTGCCGGCCACCACCAGCACCACCAGACGAGGGACTGTCGGCGGGGGTGGCGAAGGGCAGCTCCTCCTTCGCCAGGGCAGAAGTCCTCTCCGGAGGCCTTTCGGCCAGTTTTCGAGAAAACATTTGTTTTTTTTCTTGTTTTGACATCTTTTTGCATACTTAAGGGTCAAAATTCTTTCGGCCAATCTTCGGCCAAACCCTCTTTTGGGAGACTCTCTCGGCCATGGGCCGGTCAATCGCGACAGGACTTCTCCCCTACTCCTTCCACACCGTGCGAATACGCAGGCACAATGTGGAAAAAGAAAAAGGCGCACCAGAGCGAAGCTCACGAATGACGTTTACGTACAACGGGGTGACGAAAGGCGTCTGCTTGGCGGAGTCAGAGAGAATGTGCTAGAGGTCCTTGACACGCTTGGACTCACTGTACTCAGGGTTGAGGCGGGCGTGCTTGTCGCCGAGGGTGCGGATGGCGGTAAGTTGTGGTGCAGGGTCTTCGTGCTCGTCGAGGATGGTGGCACGCATTTTCACCCAGTAGCGGTCGGTGTCGGAGTCAGGGACGCCCTCGACCTCGTAACGTAACCGCTGCAAGATGTAACGTCCTTCACCAAGATGAGAACGCGCAGCCTCGGAACGGAGTAGAGAGCCAAAGCTGTTCCACCTTCCACGAAGAAGGACTGGAAGGACCGTAAAGAGGATCTCGGTGAGAACCACGTGATAAAAATCGTAGTCGTGCTCGAGGTCGAGTAGTTTGGAAAACTCGGAGAAGGAAACAGCGGATACAAATAAAACGTGGCGCAATGCAGCGAGCAGGGCCGCGAAGTCGGTGTCAGCAGTGTCACCATCAAGGGTGAATCCAATTTTAGGCTGGAAGCCCCCAGGACGCAAAATGGTGACGATGTCGGCAGAGTAAGTGAATGCGTAAGATAACTGCTCTAAATACTCGTCTTCCCTGCCCTTGTCCACAGGGGTGGACAGTAAAACCGACGGGTCGTTGAAAAACATGAACGGTGTGGGCGAAGGACGCCTGGAGGAAGGATGTGAACGTAGGGACGCGGTGGAGACGATTCGTCTCGGCCGCGTTTGACCCGGTGTCGTAGTACCAGAATCTCCAGGGGAACGCGACGGGGAGAAGCCCTACCACGTCGTGCCAATCGAAGGGCCTCTGCGAGGCTGGATTGACGTTGCTGTGACATAGCTGGAAGGAAGTAGTCGGCCAGAATGAAGGAAATCGAAGGAAGTTAGGCCGAGGGAGATCGTGCAAAACCACTCACAGACGGTAGGAAATACACGAAGTGAGATGAGGGAAGTTGGGATGAGAACGCACTATTCGATGAAAATGACATTATCATATGTCATTTTTGGATTTATATATATTTCATAAAAATCAGGGTTTAGTGATATTTATGCGCAAAATAGGGATACATAAAGGCAACACGGTAGAAAAGTGCAGTATGCGTACAATGAAAACACCGAAATATGCATACATGTATCATTCTTTATTCAAATATTTACGAGTAGAGTACTTTTCACCCTATACCGTCGAGGCATGACTGATACTATCAGTCAGGGCGGTCGACAAATCCTACTATTTTATTCATCATTATCATCTGCGTCATTTTCATCTAAGTCTTCTTCCTCAGATTCGGCAGTGGCTGCTTCCTTTCCCTTCGCCGTCGGTTCGCTCTTCGTCTTGGGCTCCGTCTCGGCCTTTTGATCGGGCTCGGCGTTGAAATTGGTCAGCCGTTGCTGCGCAGAGCTGACCATGTACTGGTCGTGGTCGAAGCCGATCGCGTTCATACCACACCTCATGGTGGCCATGAACGTCGAGCCGACGCCGCAGCAAGCGTCGAGAATCCAGTTGAGTGGATGGCCGTTCTCATCCGTCTTGCCCGGATTGTCACCGAGCATGTGGCACTGGATCAGCTCCATCAACAGTGCTAGGGGTTTCTGATGGTTATTCACGACTTTGCCGTCGCGTTTGTACATGTGGTGCACAACCGGGAAGCCGCGCAAAAGTGACGCGCGGCTGTAACGTTCACCTTCCCCCAGATCAAAGTTGAACATCCACTCCGGCTTTTTAGAAGACTGCCCCTGGGCATCGCTCTTTACATGGTTCCCCAGGACGCCACATTCAACGTCATTGTAGCGTACGGACTTGTTGGGGTTCATGCGCACGTTCTGCTTGTGCCAGAAGAACCGCTCCGCGCGGCCGGAGCAGTAATTGTCAATCACCTCCAGGAAATCGTTTTGTTGGACGAAACCGCAAAAAATAGCGACTGTCCATGCCGGGGCGGTGGTCTTGGCGTTGAAAGACTCCAGGAACGGTTGCACCTCCTCCTTGGTCATCGCGTCGGGAGTCTTCTCCTTGTCAAGTTCGTAATTGCAGTCGATGATCGTCCCCGTGAAGGGCAGTCTCGGGACGTCCTTCATATCGTTCATGCTGCCCTTCACGATCTTCCAACGAGGGAACATCGGCACGTCCTCCTGATGTGTGGGCTCGTCGTTCTCCAGGCCTGCCTCTCCAGGAACCTTAGGCTCCGGCCCGTCGGTCCGCGCCTCCCGATAGAGTTTGATGTCGACTCTCACCTCGATCTGTTGCAAGCCTTGGATGTGAGCCGCGCTTGGTGCCTGCGCTTCTTTGAGATTCGCCCGCGCGTTCTCGACGTAATTCAAGATCGCGTGCGGAACTTCCCCAGACCCCCCCCGGCGCGCTCCCCCCTGAGTTGAAGGTAAGCAGCCGATCAACGACTCGATTTTCTCTTGGGAGCTCCAGTAGGGGGTGAACTCGTCCTTGAAGTCGTCCCAGGTTTCCAATCCCGCCGCGGACACCAAGTGCTTCTGCACCATGCGTTCCTTCTTGAACTGGCTTATCATCTGGCCCCCCTCTTTTACTGACAACTCCTTGTTAATAATCAGGCGCAGATACGTGTCCACCTTGTCGAACTCCGCCTCCCCCGCCAAGCCGCCCAAGTGAATCCAGAACGTCATACCCATGGATTTGGCATTGTGGAGAAACTGAGCTTCTTCCACCAAAATGCCTGCCCCTCTAGACGAGCCCGCTCCGTGGTCCCCGCCTCCTCGTTGCACCTCGTCTTCCATCTGTAAGTAAAAAAAACATTTTTAGCATGTCTTAAAATATAGAAAAGGATGCTTTGGGAGGGAGAACACTGTTTGAAGCAGAAGTAAAAAGTAATTTACCTGTCGGTTGGAGGTGCCCTTTTTACGAGTTTTCTTGGCGGGTCCCTTAGCGGGCGAAGATGAGACCTTGCGCTTTTTGGTCTTCGAAGCTAAAGGGTTTTTCATGCCCTTCAGGTCAAACCTTCTGTAAGCCTCCATGATGCTAACGCAGAGGTCCCACGTCTGCGGCCGGAAATTGGCAATTGTCCAGTGCATGAAGTAGTGGTTGATTTGCACGCCGCCGATCACTTGATGCTTGGACATCGCTACTTCCTTCACATGCGTCTCCATCGACTGGTTCAAGTGAGACATTACGGGGTACCAATCTGTGACCCGATCGAGGTGAGCGTCGATGTCATCGTTCAGCACCGTCACCGTAATCTCTACCCCAGGGTCTCCCTCAGGGTTTTCCTCGTTCTCAACCGCCGCCCGCTTCTCGATGTACTGGAATCCCTTGGGATATTTCTCGGGATCCGGGACTGAAAATCCATGCAGAGATTCGAACTCCGCCATTTTTTCCACCAGCCCTCCGACCTCGTAATACCCAGGTTGATAAGGGGTACCCCGTTCGGTGTCCTCGGGGACGCTGGCGACGAACTCGGAGATCAACGCTTCTCGGTAAACCTTGTACACGACCCCATGCTTTTCGAAAAGGGTCGATCGGAGCCCTTGCATGAAATGAGTGTTGTCTTTACCTTTCTGCTTCTGGTCGATCATGTTCTGCATCTCGCCTAAGAACCGAATCATGTCAGGCGTGAGACCGATGTAGATCTTGCTCTCGAATTTCTGGAAAGCTATCTCCGCCGGGATTTCCTCGTGACACTCGTCGGTGGCTTGATAACAGTGCTGGTGCCCAAAAACCTTGCCTCTGTATCCTCCCCTCAGAGCTTTTTTCAGGGAGAATTCGGCACGGGTTTTGACATCGTCGATCGCAACAAGACCCGCATTAAAAGGGGCCCACGGGTTCTCCTTCCTGCTGGACTTGATCTCGTTCACCCAGCCCCTCTCTTGATCCCGGCATGCCTCGTACCCCGTCGCGTGGTACAGGCTTTTGATGGGGAGACGAAACACACTCCCTTGCTCCGCCGCCTCGTCGAAATCCATCGGATTCGGCCACCGGTGCTCCATCTCGATTTGCTTGCACAGCTCTGCTTTCTCCGCATATTCCATCTTTGATGCATGCTCCACTTTCAGCTTAGCATGCCACCCACATGCAGCCACCTCGGCCGCCTTCCTTGCCTCAGATGGGGTGGCCACTTGAGACATATCCACATTAGCGCCCGCTCCAGAATACGCTCTGGAGCCACCAGGTCCTTGAAGGGCGCGTTCGGCAGCACGCTGCACATCCGTTCTCCTGGCAGCCTGGGACAAGACGAAACTGTTCATTAGCTAATGAACGCCTTCCAACCCGATACAGGCTAAAGGCGCGCGTTTCGAGGCGAAAAACGTTCATTAGCTAATGAACGCCTTCCGCCCCGGTGCAGGCTCAGGGCGCGCGTTTCCAGGCGGAAAGCGTTCATTAGCTAATGAACGCCTTCCGCCCCGGTACAGGCTCAGGGCGCGCACTTCGAGGCGGAAAGCGTTCATTAGCTAATGAACGCCTTCCGCCCCGGTACAGGCTCAGGGAGCGCGTTTCGAGGCCGAAAGCGTTCATTAGCTAATGAACGCCTTCCGCCCCGGTCCAGGCTCAGGGCGCGCGTTTCGAGGCCGAAAGCGTTCATTAGCTAATGAACGCCTTCCGCCCCGGTCCAGGCTAAGGGCGCGCGTTTCCAGGCGAAAAGCGTTCATTAGCTAATGAACGCTTTCCGCCCCGGTCCAGGCGCAGGGCGCGCGTTTCGAGGCCGAAAGCGTTCATGAGCTAATGAACGCCTTCCGCCCCGGTCCAGGCTCAAGGCGCGAAAGGGACGTACCGTAGCCTGTACAACAGGTATCTCGCCACCACTGCTGAGGTCATCAATCACTCCACGCGGTGGCCTCTTGCTTTGCCAGAAAGGAGCTGTAATCGACGCTTTCCACGCCGTGTTTACATAGCTCGCTATATAGAATTCCCTGCTTTTTTGTTTTTCTTCTGCTCTACTTTTCAAATTTTCATAAGCCGAAAGCCGATTCGTGTGCCTAGGACAGCTCAAGTCTTCCTCAAAGTTTGCGCTGTCCAGTTCGATTACAGTTTGCTTGTTGTTCTTAATAGCGACGAAATACAAAATTGGAGTCTGGCCTACAATTGCTGTCCACGCAACGCGTCTATCCGGAACAAGGGTACCTTCTTCTACAGTCGTAGAATTGTATTGGAGAAAACTGAAAAACATTATGTCATCCGGCTCGTTTGGGTCATCTGAGTGGATAATTATTCGCAAGGTGTCTGCAGGATTGTCGGTTTCTAGCGTTCTAATAATGCTCCACTTGTTGTCAACATATAATTTGAAAATATGATGTTCCCTCAGTACTTCAAATGTTTCTGCTGTCGCCATACTGAAATGAGAGAAATTGGCTGTCAACTGTGAAAGGGGTGTGTGTGAAGGAACTTTGAAAAAGTGATGTAACTTTAGCAAAATTTTGTAAGTCATTTCTGGCGGCTGAAAATGACATGTCAAATATCGATGACAATTTCTTTCAAAAATGACATTTGCTGTCGCTTCCTGATTCGGTCTGTTTAGATCAAGGATATGATTTGAAGATATTCTGGTGTCATTTGCGCTGAAATCGAGAACCGATCGATTCAGTAAGATAGAAATTCTCCGTTGACTCGCAAGTCCATATCATTTTCAGAACGTAAAAAACGGCGTCATAAGCTAATGACGGCTAATTTTGACGAAAATATGTTTTCTATTCCTTTTGATGAGGGTTGCGAGATTATCTGCAAACCGTGTCCTGGAATAGTTATTGAAGACTCCATGGAATTAGGGGCTGACTTTTTTAATCATGAGCCAATTCCAAGCACAGCCCCGAGCGCAAATACGCAATTGGTTCTTTGGAACGCGCCTTTGACGTCTAGATCGGAAGTTAGCTCTAATTCTTCACGCGTTTCCGGCACACGCGCTTTGCGCGAAATTGACTTACAAGAGATAAAAAGCAGACTTGATTTAGAATTTTCAGAGACAAGTTTAGACTTGCTTGAAGAAGACCCTCTTCGGTGCATTAACGGTGAAGTAAACAAGCAGATTGTAACGCGCAAACCGTACGAATCCGACATTCGCATGAAACAATATACAGGCGTAATTAGTATCAAGCAGCGACGTTTGCAGGCTGAGAGTATATCAATGGCAGAAACCATTAAGTGCAATTGCAAGTCGTACTGCTGTCTATCTTTCTCATCGGCAGATATCAAGTCTTTTCGCGAAAATACTTTCAGCATGTCGCAAAAAGATAGGAAGGAATACTTCATCAAAGACTTGCTAAAAAACAGCTTACGATCTGAGGACAAGTTCGACTTCAAATACTTTTTGGCCAAGAAGCAGGTATGTTTATTTTTGAACTCGTTCATTAGCTAATGAACGGCCTCTGGCCAAAGCGCGACTCATAATTAGACACTTTGGCTGCGGGAACCGTTCATTAGCTAATGAACGGCCTCTGGCCAAAGCGCGACTCACAATTAGACACTTTGGCTGCGGGAACCGTTCATTAGCTAATGAACGGCCTCTGGCCAAAGCGCGACTCACAATTAGACACTTTGGGTGCGGGAACCGTTCATTAGCTAATGAACGGCCTCTGGCCAAAGCGCGACTCACAATTAGACACTTTGGCTACGGGAACCGTTCATTAGCTAATGAACGGACTCTGGCCAAAGCGCGACTCATAATTAGACACTTTGGCTGCGGGAACCGTTCATTAGCTAATGAACGGCCTCTGGCCAAAGCGCGACTCACAATTAGACACTTTGGCTGCGGGAACCGTTCATTAGCTAATGAACGGTCTCTGCCCAAAGCGCGACTCACAATTAGACACTTTGGCTGCGGGAACCGTTCATTAGCTAATGAACGGTCTCTGCCCAAAGCGCGACTCATAATTAGACACTTTGGCTGCGGGAACCGTTCATTAGCTAATGAACGGTCTCTGCCCAAAGCGCGGTGCGTGGAAAATTGTATCATAAATTTCTAAATAAATTTCATAAAGTACACATTCACGACGTTGGTCGAGTTGGTACGGCGCTAGGCTATGAACCTCGCACTCGTGGGTTCGATTCCCACTAAGCATGTAGGTTGCGCAGATCTAAGGCGTGACGGAGAGTGCTGACGAGCACGCGACGGCCGTCCCGCCTGCAGACGTGCAGTGCTGGGGGTGTCTCCCAAGCGTCTTAGATCCAGCCAACCTATAAAAACCCTTATGCGTTTCCTTGGATAATTTGTTAAATATTTTTGAGTGACGGTGTCTTCTGTTTTGTAACAGGTGTGCTTTAAGTTCTACTATATGGCTTACGGCATCAGCTACGGGTATCTTCAAGACTGTCGAACACGCGTGCTCGAGGGCCGACACACGTTTGTTCATGGATTGACGTACGAGGAGGACAACCGCAAGATTTCCCTGAAACGCGAGTCGGTCGTCGCATGGCTCGAGAAATACGCGGACGAATACGGACAACCCCAACCTCACAAACCCGAGAAGCACCTTTCGGATGGATTGACCATCGAAGAGCTGTGGGACGAGTACCTTCAGAGCTTGGGTGAGAATGAGGAGAGCAAAAAACTCTCTCTCAGTTACTGGTACAAAATATTTGAAGAGGATTGCAGCAAGTGGCTAAAGATTCCATCGGTGAACCGATTTTCTCACTGCGATGTTTGCGCGTCCTTCAAGTTATTGAAGGAAGGCTTAACCAAATCTCAAAAAGGTGAATATTCATGATTAGCTTTGTGGTGTGTTTATATGCTTATGTAATTTGTTCACTGACCCAAATTTGTGTATCATGCACAGCGCAATACAACGGGCCTCTCAACAAACATCATGCAATCGCACGAGCGGAGCGCCAGAAGTTCTACAAACATGGTCGTAAAGCGAATATGACCAAGAGCATTGCCATGAACAAAACTTGGCATAAGTATGCCTCGGTGATCATCGATGGCATGACGCAGTGGACCACCCGACTGCCACACTTTCGACGTATCCCTAAACATCTGGACTCTAAGGACTTCCTTGACGTGCACAACATGGGGAACATGATCGAGAACGTGGGCCGCTTCATGGATTTCAACTACGCCAACTTCAAGGACGATGCGAACTTCCTTGTCAACGTTTTGCACCGGGATATCCTCCGCATTCAAGAGCATCGACGCAACGGGGACGGGGAAAATTCATACCCGATGCCGGAAGTATTGTATGTACAGCTTGACAATGTGGGCACCAACAAGAGCAAGTTGATGTTGGCATACGCAGCTTGGCTGGTGTACACGGGCGTCTTTCGCAAGGTGAAACTCAACTTTCTGTTGGTGGGACATACGCACGAGAACATTGACCAGATGTTTTCACGCTTCTCCGTGCGTCTACGACGCAAGCAAGCTTGGACGCTCGACGAGATGATAGAGGTCGCACAAGAATGCTTTACGGATGGTGTAATATGCGAGCACACCGAGAAGATCTTCGACTTCAGCTCTTGGTTTGATGGTCACGTCTTCGATTGCCACAATATTTTGGCACAGCAGGCTTTCAAGTTCAAGATGAACGAGCACGGCGAAGTGGGCATGCAGTACAAACAGTATTCCATTTCACCAAAATGGTTACCCGAGACTCCATTGCCAAAGCTTGTTTCTACACCCCCTGTCGCGGGGCCTGGATACATCAAGCCGATTCCTTTTACCGAAGAAGGCATCGAAAAGCTTGAGCATACCTTACAGGCGTTGAAGGACATTTTGGGCACAAAGCTCACGGAGGTGCACGAAAAGTTTTGGCGCGAGGATGTCATCGAGAAACAGCGCCACCTAACTGCTGGTGGAGAATGTCAAGCGCCCGCGATACCCTTCCAGCATCCCGAGAAAATCGCCATCGAGCGCAATGCCACCTTGGTTCGACTGATAGAGGCGCCCGCGTTGGCGATAGAAGCTGCCGGGGCTGCCGCCGTCCCCGCTATACCCGTGCGCATCCAACGCCGAATTGATCGAGCGCCGATAGAAGTGTACAACGGTAAACGGAAACACCAAGGTCGAGCCCAAAAGCGAGCAGAGCAGTACGTGGACAACGCCCAGTGGGAGGTCACCTACGGCCAGATGACAGTCGGCAGCTTTGCAGTGGCTCTCGCGGTGGAATCTGAAAACGACAAGTTCGCTTTCCGCGTACAACTGAAGCGAAGCGAATGGTCGGATCCGTTGTACTTGGTGAAGGTGGAGGCGCGCTATCCGTCAACTCAACAGCTGCAATATCGCTATTTCCAACCCAAAAAGCACACCGACACCAAGAAGAAGCACCTCGGCAAGCAACTTGCGAGTCACGTAGGAGCTTTCGCAGCGCCACCGGGGCACCGACCGTCTACCGAGACTTTCGATAAGAATGAAATAGTGCTGGCATGGAATGTGGATGCGAAAGACCCCGAACGGAGTATACCGAACGAGCAATACGCGCAGATAGTCGTCGCTTTGCTTGCACAACAATCCAAACGCACGCGCAAAGACCTAGGTGACTTGAATGAATCGGATGATTCCGATGAAGACGAAGCTTTTGATAATTGCGTAGCGGTAGCGGTAGCACCTGATGTGGACGCGTAAAGCAAGACGAAAAAAAACATGTAAACAATATGTGTATAACGTGTATATAGATTCTGAGTCAAAAGTTCTTTGTGTTTTCACTCCTCCTAGATTTCGAAAAAGTGCATTTGACCTCAATTTTGTACCATAAAAACCATTAAATCTAATGCACAACCTGCACTTGCATGTTCTTGACTGTTAAAATGCGGCTTTTTAATCCTATCATGAGGTAAATAAGGCAATATCATTTTCACATGAGAATATCATTTTCATCGAATAGTGTGTTTGAGGCAAATGCACTCAAACCGTTAAGGAAGTAAGAGGGAAATGAATAGAATTGACGATGAGCCAACGCGAGTCCAGCAAAACCGAACACCACAAAGCGTGATGTGGGTCGATAACCTGACAGAAAGAGTGATATTTTGAGGGTAAAATAATAATATATATATATGCACCATAAAGTCACAGAAAACATAATGCCGGGTGCTCGGAACGGAATAACATAAAACTGGGAAGACATACATACGGACTGTCTAACTAGAGAAGGCTAACGTGACGGGGCACTGAGACAGATGACACATGCCACACACCGTGAGGGGTGACGCAAGGAGAAGCAGGCACCCATGCGGTAGGGGGGAAATCAGCTTCCCCGTGAGGCATTCCCGTATGTCATCTTCGGTGGTCAGCCTGTGTCACTCATCTCGGGTATATATCGTTTATATATCCGAGTTTAGTGATCCGTTGTTTCACCGTCGGCAGCGGGTCCCCACTGCCCGAGCTACTGTTTCCAACACAGGGCAATCCCTTGCTCCCAAATTCACTCCATACCTCCCACCTCATGTCCTTCGCACGAAGTGGGCACGCTCACCCGGCCATGGCTGCTTCTCCATCCTTTAGAGTTTTTTTGCCTAGCACTTAGCTTTTTCTCTAGATGTCACCCTGCTGAAAAGTGGGCTGAGCCCCTTTGTGGGCGCGCTATAGTAGAGGGAGTAGCCCCTGGTGTTTTCACTAGCCTGCTTTGCAGGGATACCGCACTCTCAGGACTTTGTTCCCTTCGCTAGCGTAAATGTTTTATTATTATTATTATTATTGTGGGCACCTGCCCCTTGCCATCTACGTCGCGCTAGAGCCCGCCACAAGCAGTGAACTCGGTGGTACCGACCTCGTGCCCACACCCGTGTGGGGGCTAACCGTCATAGCGAGATATCCGCGTACCCCAACCCCTCCCCCAAATATGGCGGATCCACGGGGTTCCAAGCCCCCCCAGGGGTCGAGTGAACCTTTGAGACATGTTTTACATCATTTGTGATGCACATGCCGCCAAGATTCCCACTTTCAATCCGGAGCTGATATCTCTATGACGTTCGGGTTTTTGGCAGCGCTTGGTACCATTGACGCGTGACCACCGAGGCCTGATGAAAGCACCGAAATGCTTCCAGTATAATTATATTGTTGATCAAGCAATATAATTATATCGGGCAATAACCTCCCGACGAGATCCAAACGGGACTTGAACTTGCGCGCTCAAGGTGCAAGTCCAACACATAGCGCCCTACACCATAGCGCTATGTCATCATACAGACAACGCAAGTTCAAGTCCCGTCTGGATCGTTTCGTCGGGAGGTTGTTGCCCGATATAATTATATTGTCTGATCAACAATCGGATAATTATACTGGAAGTATTTCGGTGCTTTCATCAAGGCCCTCAGATGTGCCCTCGAATTTAAGCTCTCACCTTGCCCCCCCCCAACAACCACCCCAAATACTTTATCTCGGCAACCCTCTAGCATCTTGGGATGCTTTACACGCCGCTTGAATCGAAGTGATTCGGCCTATGCGGCCAGATTAGTCACCTCAACCAATCAGCCCCAGCCCCCCCTACAGGGCCACTTTCGACAACCTTATATAACACCATTTTGCACTAAAACTAGGGCGGCACAGGGCAAGCCCTTGCTCCCAAATTCACTCCACACCTCCCACCTTATGTCCTTCGCAAGTGGGCACCTGCCCCTTGCCATCTACGTCGCGCTAGAGCCCGCCACAAGCAGTGAACTCGGTGGTACCGACCGACCTGCCCACACCCGTGTGGGGGCTAACCGTCATAGAGACACTGTAGACCCAAAGCACCCGATCAATCCCAACGACAATAGGCTGCCCGATCAAAAAAATGGAGGTCGGAGCGGGGCCCCAAGCCCACAACCGAACGTAAAGATCGAAAATGGCAAATGCCCGCCGCGCGCCGGAGCGTGTCTGACTTAAATTAATTTACCCCGGGAGCCCCAAGGCGGGCCCCGGCTACCGAACGATTAAGGGCAGTCCATGTCCCAAAAGTCACTATCAGACAGACGTGAGGCGGAGCGTGTCTGACGTGAGGCTGTCGACAGTAACAGCATCAAAAAATAATGACCGTCATAATGAGGTAGGAAGGGTGGGCCCTATCAACACCCGGTTTTGGGGGGGGTGAGATCTACTGTATGCGGCTGCATGTGGCAAATGGGCACCGGCGAATCATAAAATATAGGAGTATGGGGTGCCGCCTAACCGCATCCGGTGACCGTAAACCGTTTTCTGGCTCTCCGCCATCGCCAGCATAAAGAGCAGGTAACGCCGTTTTGTCGGAATGGCCTCTAACTACACTCACGCCCAACAAGCTTACTAGGTCTCGCAGGGATTGGAATGAGGCCGTAGTGTGAGTGGAAAATATGTTCAGAACACCATTTTCTTTCATAAAAATACTTCATCAACCGTCTCATTTTATGTAGTCCAGCAGATTCGTCTCGGGAAAGCTCAAGAAAGCCCATTTTTAAGACGTTCCTACCAGCGCCGGTTTGGGTTTGGGTTCGTAAGTGGATCTGGTGCTCCAGGTATACGGAGGTAAGTTTTCACAATTGACACAAGGGACTTGCCTTGCCTTGAAACCACATTTCGACCTCCCGTTCTCGGTTTAAATGCTCGCAAGTGCGAGGGCGAGGTGCTCCCTTCGTCAGAGTTCGTTGATAGGGTCCACCCTTCCTAACAACACTTGCGTTGGTTATTCGTAACGGCTCCAGAAAATGAATTGATAAAGAAAAGTGCTGCGTGCCTCAGGAGAAATTTACACTTCGGATTTCATTGCTCAGACTTCGGATAATAATGACTTCAGATATATTTAAGGCGTGCAGTCACAACAAAGATTTAGATGATCATTCAATAATTACAATACTCGTTCGTCCCGATACCCAGCCTTCATACATTCGTGGAAATTGCAGTGATGTCGTTCCCACCGCCTCCCGAAGACGACGGCAAAACGCCTTTCGCTCATCCTGCTGCGAATTTCTTTTCAACAGATGCAACGACGGTGGTGACGCTTTTATGCTGGTTGGGAATTGGCATTTGGTGGTACTTTGACTTTCACTGGCCGTTCTGCTTGGAAGATTCGGGCGAAACTTTGCCGACCCACGTGGCGAAAAAGGAGGCGCCAGCTCCACCTGCTGCTTCCGCTGGTCAAGGTAAGTGGGAAGCTCTTCCCAGTTCAACTGTATGCCTTACGACTTACCGTTGGTCAGAGTTATATCTAGTTTTCGTTTTCGTTTCTGTTTGGCAGACCCTTATTTGGGATGGTACGCAGAGCTCACGCAACTTCCGGAAGACCT
Source organism: Cymbomonas tetramitiformis (assembly GCA_001247695.2). Taxonomy (NCBI): domain Eukaryota; kingdom Viridiplantae; phylum Chlorophyta; class Pyramimonadophyceae; order Pyramimonadales; family Pyramimonadaceae; genus Cymbomonas; species Cymbomonas tetramitiformis. The sequence goes on along the minus strand of LGRX02033105.1, from coordinate 21,817 downwards.
TGCGAGGCCTTCAGCCGCCAAGGACGTGCCGGTTGTGGCAAGGGGCAGAGGACGGAGTGCGACAATTGACGAGTCGTTCGTCCTGCCCGAGGATGAACTGCAGTTGAAGCCTGTAGCTTTGGCAGATACGTCGACAACTGTGCCGAATCCAGTAGTAATGGAGATGCCCAAAATGGCCGCCACTCAGAACGGCCCCGCTAGTGGCTCATCACGCGTGCAAAAGGAGCAAGCCGACTCGCGCCTCTTCTGCAAGGGACTTTTCACCTGCCCATACTTCGCGACATATTACGAAGGGAAGAGCTGGGAATACCTACTCGGTGACTGGAGGCTGACCGTCGAGGAAGGTCAGTCATTCCGCCAGTCTGGTGTGTTTTCTCGGGTCTCTGTTGAAAGATGTGACGGACTAAAGCTCACGGCCTTCGTATAAATTCAGGGAAAAAGGGACGAAATTACTTCGTCGACAACTGCCGCTTCTGGCTCGAGACCCTGGTCATTCTGAAGCATCTCATGGGAAAGCTCCAGCAGGGCGAGGGTATCCCCGCGGCACTTCCCATCGCTTGCGCCTCCCATTCCGTTCCCTGAAATAATCACCATCGCATGCTTACCTCGAAATCGAATTACAACCTATTATGTACCTACTTGCTTCCTCTATTAAGGCCATGCATGGGCCGCCTCAGGCTATGGAGAAGACGAGTGCTTCGCCAACTGGTGGATGTGTGCGATTGGTGGGTATGTGGGGACGTTCCACATGGCATTCTTCACTGTTTTCTCGGGGATGCTTTCGAAGAAGCCAATGACTCCCCAGCGACTAGCCCGCGTGGTGGTCATGCGCTGGGTACCTTTGGTTACGTTGTCGCTTGCGTCCAACCTGTACCACGATGGGCCGAACATTCTGCAGAAGGAAATGGCGAATCCCCTTACCGCCTACACAGGTATGAGTCATAAAACTGCATATTATCTGCTCGTGTGGCGGTGACCGCGAAGCTCGATGCACCGCATGCCTGACGGCCCTCTCGGCCGCATGTCCACGGAAGCAAGCCTAGGGGTTCACTGGGATGACTTGGTTCGGACTTGGCCTGTGGGTCGCAGGGTTGTGGTACATGCAATGTTGGGTCATTTGGCAGTCTCTCACGCCATACTTGCTGACGCTGAGAACAGAAGCCATGGTTTTCTGGAGCATGTTGTTTTCACTTATGGGAGGGTGCGCTCTACTCCCGCTACCCTGAACTCACCCTATCTGCGTCCAGACTAGAGGGTGCGCTCTACTCCCGCTACGCTGAACTCACCCTATCTGCGTCCAGACTAGAGGGTGCGCTCTACTCCATTGCATGAACTCACCCTATGCGTCAGACTAGAGGTGCGCTCTACTCCGCTACGCTGAACTCACACCTATACGCATCCGGACTAGGGTGCGCTCCTCCCTTTACATTGAACTCACCTGTCGGCGTCCGGACTAAGAGAGGGTGCGCTCTACTCCCGCCTGTGCAGACTCACCCTATCTTGTCCAGGACAGAGGGTGCGCTCTACTCCCGTTACCTTGAACTCACCCTATGTCGGACTAGAGGGTGCTCTACTCCCCGCTACCAGCCAGACTCACCCTATCGAGCGTCCGGACTAGAGGTGCACTCTACTCCGCTACGCTGAACTCCACCCTATCTGCGTCCAAACTAGAGGGTGCCTCTACTCCCCATACGCTGAACTCACCCTATCTGCGCGTCGATTCAGAGGGTGCGCTCTACTCCGCTACCACTGAACTCACCCTATGCGCGTCAGGACTAGAGTGCGCTCTACTCCCCGCTACCGTGAACTCACCCTATCTGCGTCAGGACTAAGAGGGTGCGCTCTACTCCCTTCACTAGACTCACCTATACGCGTCCATGCTAGAGGGTGCGCTCTACTCCGCTACGCTGAACTGACCCTATCTGCGTCGGACTAGAGGTGCGCTCTACCTCCGCTACGCTGAACTCACCCTATGCACGTCGATTTAGAGGGTGCGCTCTACTCGCTACCCTGAACTCACCCTATCGCGTCCAGGACTAGAGGTTGCGCTCTACTCCCGCTACCTGAACTCACCCTATCGGTGTCGAGACTAGAGGGTGCGCTCTACTCCCGCTATGCTGAACTCACCCTATCTGCGTCCAGACTAGAGGGTGCGCTCTACTCCCGCTACGCTGAACTCACCCTATCAGTGTCCATACTATGACTAAGGAGTGCCACAGCGGATTATGCAGTTGTGTGGGATTAGTACTAAGCAGAGTGCGGTGTATCGTGCGGCGCCACGACACCTAGTGATGGACTTTATCAATGGCATGAATGCAAGCATCATTGTTTACGGGCAAACTGGTCGGCCCCCACATCTCTCTGTCACCATATTCGTGAAACCAGTGGCTGCAACCCTAACGGTACTCGAAGGTGCAACGTGGGAAAAGCGGTAGAAGGCATGGTGCAACGTCAGGGTGAGCAGGAGCGCTGCACTTGGCCTGTTTTGAGTGTTCACTTAGTCTGTTTTGAGTGTCCCCAAGTCATGCCTGTCGCTGTTGCATGTGTGTCTGTTTTGAGTGCCCCCGGGTCATGCCTGTCGCTGTTGCACGTGTGTCTGTTTTGAGTGTCCTTAGGTCATGCTGTCAGTTGCACGTGTTTACATTATGAGTGTCCCCAGTCATGCCTATCGCTATTGCACGTGTGTCTGTTTTGAGTGCCCCCGGGTCATGCCTGTCGCTGTTGCACGTGTGATATGGGGCTGCTGGCAACAGGGGGGTAATAGAGGCCTCGCATGATATGGGGCTGCAGGCAACAAGGGGGTAATAGAGGCCTCGCATGATATGGGGCTGCAGGCAACAGGGGGGTAATAGAGGCCTCGCATGATATGGGGCTGCAGGCCACAAGGGGGTAATAGAGGCCTCAACGCAGTATGTATGCCTTAAGTGGCAGCAGTGTTACGGTCGTGTAGCGTATGTATGAATGATATCACTAGGCTCGCGGTTATCTTCCAGGAGACACGGATTCCGAAAGTCTGAAACCACCAAAATTCCATTGCACTCCTATATGAACATCTTACTTTTGTAGGATTTCTCATTTGCCATCAATCAGAGATGGAAGTGTGAGGCACATTGAGAAAGAGTCTAGAGACTCCGTCACTGAGACCATGCTGGCCAAGCAAATTAGTAGTCCATGTCCGTGTCCCTCAGCGCCGTGGGGTTAATGTATGTCTGTGCCTCCGATGAAACCTGAGACCATCCATCCTTCTCCAGCGTCACACCAACAGCACACGCACAAGTAGCGACCTCTAGTTTTGCCGTATTCGACCGGGCTAGCGGCACAGTGTGGATTGATGTGGTAGTTGGGTGGGCTTCTTCTGGAGTGCCTATTCGGCAAGGGGGCTGAGTGTACAGGCTAAGGGAAGAGGGTCTGTAGGGGTGCACCTGCGCAGGGACATGCGGGGAGGTTGCGGGTGCCCGACATGGTATCGGAAGTGGCGCAGCGACGGCATCCGGAGCAGCCTTGACAACGGAATTTTTCTCGCGCTTGCGCTTGCGGCTGAACCATGTCATCACCTTTTGACGCTCTATATTGAGGTGCTTTGCGTAGTTTGAACCCTGATCAACACTTGGATTGGGGGTTTCCTTGTACTTTGCATCCAAAAAGGCCGTGACCTTCCCGTTCATACGCTTTCCCTGAATGGCAGCCTGCAAAAGTATTGTAGGAGGTTTATCAGGTTGAGCTGTTGGCATTTCGTTTGATGAAACATTTTCTCTTGCCTGGTCGGCATCACAGGATCCCTTTGAGGGTGAGATATGACACAATCCTTTCCATAGCATTTTGCTACCTAATTAGACGCACTTCTTTGGGCTCGTATTCTAGTTGCTTGCCTGATTATTTTCCTTGCTCTTCTGCTGCTTCGTCTTAGCTGTTGGATGCTGTTTCTTCCCACATTGCTTCTTTTGTGCCGCTTGCGGTGCCTGGAAAAAACGTACATCTCATTGCATATATTGTGAGGAAGACATTGCAAGCGTGTAAATGGGCGCTACTGTGGGGGGCGACACCACAGTCTCAAAGGGTTTCGCATGGGGCAACTGCCAGCGTCTCACTGGGTATCACTAGGTGAGCACCTTTATGTTACCAACTAGGAAATCATTCTGCTCATCATCAAAGGCTTCATTTTTTGCTTCATCCTGCATGTGAAATCGATGATAGTGAGAGGAGCTGTGGCGATCATATTTTTCAGGCCACGAAAAGTGAAGGGGGAGCCGTACTTATTCTGGCGCCACGAAGCATACAGGTGGTCTCGGCTTGAGATGCATGCTACATGACTGCATGCTTGGTTTGTGGCTCGTCTCGAGTGTCTTTCCAATTAATGATTTGCTCCTTTCCAATGACTTGCACATGAGCATCAGAGACGGGAATCATAGATGGGCAAACCAGAGTTAATTGTCCAAACGGCGTTTTGGCCAACTCGCGACGATCGTCATGATGCTCGATCATTGACTGCAGGCTCGAAGCACCCGCACCAAAGTGGCGTTCCACTGCAAATGCACAGGAAGTGAATCATGCCTGCGCGGTTCCGATCTATTACACCGCCAAATAGATCAAATATAATTGTCATCGCCGTTGCGGACATACCATAAGCCTCCATCATCGGGTAATCTTCCTTGAAGAGTTTATGAAACTTAGGGTGGCCAAATCTAGGGTGGCCAAAACTTGACTTGATATCCAGGTTGTGCATGTCGCAGATAATATTTGCTGCACGTCACAGACACTAGTATTCGTGGTCACATCATCCATGTGTTTGGAGGCAGTTTTCATAATTTGTGACTCAACTTTATGGTTGGTTTTCATAAAGAAACATACATCAATCAATCTGGTTGACATGACTCACCCACTTTGCAGGTATCAATTTTTTTGTCTCTTATCTCTTCGTAGCAAGCAGAAAAATACCACTTGTACCTGCACCAACAGTCAATGCCGTTGGCATAGGAATAAAGGGTTGCCTAGAATCTAAATACAAATCAACCTCACAAACGAAGGGACACAATGAAAAAATGTTTCAAGAGAAAGAGGGAGAATGCAAACCCTTCCCATAGATCTTTAGATGAAAATTCACATTTAATCAACAACTCCTCCATTGGTTCTGAGCAGATATAGGCAGGCGGTGATGGCGATGGTGATGGCTGTGGTTGAGTAGGCTGGAGTTGTTCGTGTCGCTGCCCAATGCTGGCCTGTGACGCACATTGCTGTGATAGTTGGGTGGGCCTTTCGTCGTGTGGGGTGTCTTTGCGGCAAGGGGGGTGAGTTGTGCAGGCTGAGGGAAGAGGGGCTGCCGGGTTGCACCTGCGCAGGGGCATGCGGGGCGGCTCCAGGGAGAGGCAAGGACGACCGTGGCGGCGGCAACGTGACGGTGCTGTGAGCGGCGTTGTCAGTGGCGTTGGCCTGAGGTACGGCGTTCCCCTCGCCCAGATTTAACGAATCCTCTTGAGTCAGGGGCATAGTGCACATCGATGTGATGGTTGGGCCGGCCTTTCATCGTGTGGGGTGTCTCTACGGCAAGGGAGATGAGTTGTGCAGGCTGAGGGAAGAGGGGCTGCCGGGTTGCACCTGCGCAGGGGCATGCGGGGCGGCTCCAGGGAGAGGCAAGGACGACCGTGGCGGCGGCACAGTGACGGTGCTGTGAGCGGCGTTGTCAGTGGCGTTGGCCTGAGGTACGGCGTTCCCCTCGCCCAGATTTAACGAATCCTCTTGAGTCAGGGGCATAGTGCACATCGATGTGATGGTTGGGCGGACCTTTCAAGGGGGATGAGTTGTGCAGGCTGAGGGAAGAGGGGCTGCCGGGTTGCACCTGCGCAGGGGCATGCGGGGCGGCTCCAGGGAGAGGCAAGGACGACCGTGGCGGCGGCACAGTGACGGTGTTGTGAGCGGCGTTGTCAGTGGCGTTGGCCTGAGGTACGGCGTTCCCCTCGCCCAGATTTAACGAATCCTCTTGAGTCAGGGGCATAGTGCACATCGATGTGATGGTTGGGCGGGCCTTTCAAGGGGGATGAGTTGTGCAGGCTGAGGGAAGAGGGGCTGCCAGGTTGCACCTGCGCAGGGGCATGCGGGGCGGCTCCACGGAGAGGCAAGGACGACCGTGGCGGCGGCACAGTGACGGTGCTGTGAGCGGCGTTGTCAGTGGCGTTGGCCTGAGGTACGGCGTTCCCCTCGCCCAGATTTAACGAATCCTCTTGAGTCAGGGGCATAGTGCACATCGATGTGATGGTGGGGCGGGCCTTTCAAGGGGGATGAGTTGTGCAGGCTGAGGGAAGAGGGGCTGCCGGGTTGCACCTGCGCAGGGGCATGCGGGGCGGCTCCAGGGAGAGGCAAGGACGACCGTGGCGGCGGCACAGTGACGGTGTTGTGAGCGGCGTTGTCAGTGGCGTTGGCCTGAGGTACGGCGTTCCCCTCGCCCAGATTTAACGAATCCTCTTGAGTCAGGGGCATAGTGCACATCGATGTGATGGTTGGGCGGGCCTTTCAAGGGGGATGAGTTGTGCAGGCTGAGGGAAGAGGGGCTGCCAGGTTGCACCTGCGCAGGGGCATGCGGGGCGGCTCCACGGAGAGGCAAGGACGACCGTGGCGGCGGCACAGTGACGGTGCTGTGAGCGGCGTTGTCAGTGGCGTTGGCCTGAGGTACGGCGTTCCCCTCGCCCAGATTTAACGAATCCTCTTGAGTCAGGGGCATAGTGCACATCGATGTGATGGTGGGGCGGGCCTTTCATCGTGTGGGGTGTCTCTATGGCAAGGGGGATGAGTTGTGCAGGCTGAGGGAAGAGGGGCTGCCGGGTTGCACCTGCGCAGGGGCATGCGGGGCGGCTCCAGGGAGAGGCAAGGACGACCGTGGCGGCGGCACAGTGACGGTGCTGTGAGCGGCGTTGTCTTGAGTGGCGTTGTGAGGTACGGTACCCCCCTCCGGTAGCACCGCCGCTCCACCCTCTTGCGGTGGCGCAGCGACAGACCTGGTGTATTCGGTATCCTTGGAGAGTATGTCATACACGTTTTGCTTTAGCTCTGCTGATTTTCCTGTTGCGCGTAAGCTTTTATTGAGGAAAGCGGTCAGTGGCTTGAGATCAGCCAGGGTCAGCTTTTGAATTAAGGCATGCAACCCAGGCAGCCCTGCTCGGTTTTTCTTGAGGTTGGAGAGCACCGCGGTTCCTTTGAGCCCATTTGCTGCTGCCTGATCGATGTCCTTCTGTGTTGCTGTTTTTTTTGCATCAGCTTTCTGAGTCTCTAAAGCGTCACGAGCGGATTGTACTTTCCTCGCTTGCTCGATTACACCTGCATTTTTTGGTATGGAACCACGTCATCGATGCATTCTGTGAATCGCGTCATCAAGCGGTAAAAGTAATACACCTGTGTGTCCTAGTATCACATTGGGATGGTTGTATAATAGGAGGGTGACATCAAACTCGGATAGGGATATCACCTGCTGTGACAGCCAAGCCATATGTTGTATCGGGATTCGTGCGGTCAATTGTGTTATCTAGCCTGTTTTTCTTGGCGCGCTTGCCATTTGCGATCTCTTCTTGTAACTGTTGCGCTGGAACAACAGTAGATCTCTCGAAAAATGCTACCGCAGATGCACGCATCAATATGGACCGATTGGGCGCATCGGCTTGAGCTCTTAGCAGTTGACATTCAGAACCAGATTGTGGCCTCAATAGTGCAACTTCACGGACCTGGATTGCAAACCAAAATCATTAAATGAAACATAGGATATTGTCAAGATGGTCGGCTGCATCTATGCATGATGGCATCTCAGCGCGAGCTGTTATTTAGGCATCTCGGCAAGAGTTGTTATTCAGGCATCTCGACGCGAGCTGTTATTCAAGCATCTCGGTACGAGCAGCCCTACATAACTAGTGGCTAGCGGGATAGCGCCCCCCACGGCCACACACCCTTTAGCTCCCCCTTTGATTCGGGTCGGGTTGGGTGGTTTTGACAGGTGTTAAGAAAATGTATAATTAGCTTTTGGACCAAGGTGTGATGAACTTGTCCTCACCTGCTCCACTGGATCATTTGCCAACCCTGATGCACCAGCCTGCAATGAGGCTTCAGCTTGGGCCGGTGTCTTGAAAACCCCTGACAAGCGCACATTGCGTGTGTAATTTGCCGCCTGCGGATTAAGGGGGCACATTCCACATTTCGTCACAGCTTTAACTACGATGCGCTGTGCACGCGCTGAAAATGTATCCCACCCCTGCGTCAAGCATTTGTTCAGGTGTGGGGGTTCCAGAGGCACTCCCGGATATTGGGCGAGGTGATTGTCCAGTTGGTCCGTCACGTCAGTGTGGTAGCCGGCGTTGGGACCATTGTCATTGATCTGCAAAAGGGTGACTCTTTGGTTAATAAATCTGTCAATATGACTCTGTTTGTCAATACTGAGTCGCGTGGTTCACAAAACTGCAACTACAGGGGGTGCACAAGAGGCTACGGGCAACGCAGGGTGCTGACACAAGATTGCAATTGATGACACGTGGTCAGCATATGGAGTGATGAAAGGTGGGCCATATGAGCATTGTGAGGAATTAATCATTTGCAAGTGAATTTGGTGACCTGATCATTCACAGAGTCTTGTGCCTTAAGAAAAAATGTGTAGACACGATTCTTCCGTAAATAGTCGAGGGCATCTGCGTCCCAGTGTGAATCGTGTCCATCAATGAACAGTATCTGTGCAAGTCGACTTTCGAGAGGGCCTAGATGCTTCACAAAGTGAACGGCTAATTTGTAAAACCCGTCCTTGTCCATGTAGCCTGACGCACTGTTGTGCACGCACCAATCACCAGGAAGGTTTATGGTAAGGTACTCTGTCATTTTTTCACCCTGATGCACGACCGTGCACGGAATAAAGGTTTGGCCGTCGGCACGTGAGAAAAAGAATAGCGTTGTCCAGAACGGTGCTCGCTCTCCTGTAGACAAAATCATGTCACATAAAGGGCGCATTAGCTTTAGAGGTCACACCAACGCCGATTAATTAGTAGAGTACCAATTAGTGTGGGGTGAGGTAGCTGCCCAATCCGATAGCACGCACCAAGTAAGCTGGCTCCATGCTACAGTGCATTCCTATCCAACACCGGCATGTGGGTAAAATGTTGCGTCAGAATATAGGGCAACCTTACAAGACACCAGGATGAGGATATGATGTAGTCCTATAAGACATCGGCATGGGGATAGAATGTTGCCCTATAGGACTCCGGCATGGGGATGTAATATAGGGACACCCACATTGCAGCAGCGCCCGTAGACCCAGACAGGAGGTTGTCGTAGCGTGAATTACATGTGAAGTGTGATGTCACACCTGTGGTTGTGCGAAATGCGCGGTCATTTGATTTGTACACAATGACCCTTTTCCACTTTCTTTTGCTATCAAAGCCGATTTCATCGCCGTTCCAAATCTGACATGCACGGGGTTCGGGCGTGCTAAGCGAGCCGGCATCATATAGGTCTTGATAAAAGGCTTTGATGCGCCTAAACATCTCCTCGTTCAAATATGGTTGTGAGGCTTGAGCTCGTCTCTGACTGATATCTGACTGTTTGTGATATGTTGTGCGCAGGTCCGGCGTCTTTGTGTCGCTGGTTGAGGTGTCCAATGCCTGTCACTCCAAGTAGTGCTCTCTTAATTTGAATCGGAGTCGGCTATGGAGAAATAGCTCAATAACGATGACCACAATGCCAGTATGAGGTGAGTGTACATAAATGTACAATAAGGTGCATAATATATATGCAAATTAGTGCGCTAAGATATTAGTTCATCGATAATAGTGCATAATACCTGGTTTGCAGATGTCGTGGTGCGCTTCAACCAGTTTTTACCACACCTTGCTTGCTCAAGCCTCTGTTTAATGTTGGGATCTGGCTCTGTTGCAGCTAAGTCGGTGCACAGCTTTCGCCCGATTTGGGATATTGCCTTCTTGGTTTTACCCATGCCGTATTCGGCAGCTAAGGCTGCAGTTGCCACCAGCCGTCGCCGGCTCGTCATGCCGGAGATATGGTTGTCGGCCAGGCTTGTTGAAATGTAGACCCTGAATATATTGCATTAATTCATCCAGATTTTTTGTCTTGGGTGGAGCCGGCACTCCACTCCGCACTGATTTCAACTTCGACTTTAGACCTTCAAGTGTTGGTCCATATTCTTTACATGCGGCTGTTCTCGTCATGTTGCCTGATAATACCTGGCGCATCCGTTACAAATATCACGTGGTATGCATAAGTAACAATATTGAGGTGGTAATATTCCAATAATAATTATGCAACATGGCATTCTTGATCCAAAGATTGTGAGATGGGGGTGATGCAACCACCACACATATGTATGCTAGCATGTGGATATGAGGGGTATTCGCATCATGTTTGAGATAAAGGGTGATGCTCACTTGAGCAAGGGCTTGCTGCATTTCCCATTGTGTGAATACACCTGTCGCTTTGATGCCAAAAACCTGAGGAGCAAATTACAGTAAAAATATTATTTTCAGCAAATTTCATTAAATTTGTCATCTGATTGACACACATGTGGATGGATGATCAAATAATCATATACATGACAACGTCATTCATATGACAATGTGCCAAATAATTAGATTATCTAATGATTCTCATCGTGTGTTCATGCCGATCGACAGCCGTATGCGGTCCATATATTGTTCCCATCACCACACCACAATGTAAATCCATACCGAGTTCAGAGCGCGTTCCAATGATCGCGTGTTCTTCTCGATTACCCCAGCAACAATATCGCGCTGATCATCTCCAAACTCCGTTCGAAGCTTATCGACTTTCTCTGAGACATGTCTTCGAGAAACGCCATTGAAGTTTTTATGGACTGCATCCAAGCTAATTTCATTCAAGTACACGGAACGAGTAGCCTTTATCAAATCACTCTGTGTCCACTGACGTCCATTGGATGCACAAGATGCATCCGTCCGCGTGAAGAAGGCAATGGCCATTGCACCCATAGTGAATGCTACCTGTAGCATAAGCTATGCATCAGCCAATAATGGTGCAGCATCACTACGTATTCATTCGCATATATATAGGATGAGAATGTGCTAAAATTCCGTGTTAAAGAATAACATAATCAAATTCAATTGAGGTCAAATCAAGCCAAAGATAATGGCTCGATATTCAACCTATCTATAATCCGAATATGAGCCTACGTATCTATAAGCTTGAATTCAGCACTTATCTATGAGAAATTTCAGCCTGCATATAAGGTACATTTCCGCCTATCCATAAGCTGAATTCCAGCCTTACCACGAACGAAATTTAATCATATCTATAAGCTGCATTTCAGCCTTACCACAAACGAAATTTCTATCATATCTATAAGCTGCATTGCAGCCTTTTAATAAGCTGAATATGAGCCTATATATAAGCTTAAATTCAACACATCTATAACATGAGTTTCAGCCCTCATATGTGTCGAAATTCAACCTATATATAAGGTGCATTTCAGCCTATTCGCATAAGCTGAATTTCAGCCTTACCATAAACTGAATTTCATCGTGTCTATAAGCTACATTTCAGGCTATCTATACGCCGAATATGAGCCTATCTATAAGCTGATTTTCAGCCTTACCATAAACTGAATTGCTAAATGCTTGTATGTTGCCGATGCCTCTGCAACATACAAGATCGATGCCTTTGTATGTGCTGTCACCTCGCCTTTCGTGAAAACACGGGCACATAAGGCATACAATCGGTATGAGACTTCATACGACTTCAAAGCAAGGAATATACTATACAATTAAACAAACTGTATGATCTGCATCGAAGATATCCTATGCGGGGAACCATGGTTACATATGGCGGCGCCCGAAATTTGAATTGACTCATATACAGGCACAACTTGCACACCAAAATGCCCATAGAAGTCGATCAGCAAACTTTTTGAAAATTCTGAGATAAATTTTTCGTAAAATGTACATATGGAGAATATGAAAATCGAAAAAAAAAATGGGTTCGAAAAAAAAGTGGGCAACTCATCTTAGGATGAGGTGCCCTCCGCACGTTGGCAAAAATAGGCAAAATGGGGGAGCAAGATTGCTGTGGGCAACTCATCGGCGGATGAGTCGCCCTGTGGGCGAGCGAGCTACTGAAGAGCGACTCATCCGCGGATTAGCTGCCCGTGGACGAGAGAGCGTGAAGGGCAACTCATCCGCGGATGAGTCGCCCGTGGGCGAGAGAGCTGAAGGGCAACTCATCCGCTGGTTTCAAATCTTTCCTCTCTGCAAGGAGAGAGTCGACGGGCGACCCATCCAGGATGAGCCTCTATGGGCGAGAGTTGGAAGGGCAACTCATCCGCTGACGAGTCGCCCGCGGGCGAGAGAGTCGGGGCGGCGACTCATCCGCGGATGAGTTGCCCCGCGGGGCGAGAGAGCTGAAGGGCGACTATGGGCGGCAGCGCCAAATGAAGCACCGCTTCGCCGCTTCACCCCTCGCCAAAGGCGGGAATTGGTCGCAAGACCGCCGGCGCCGCAACGACAACAAGCATTTCGGCATGCACTCCGTGTCGTTCCACGTCGTTTCCAAAGCCTTCGTTCCGGAGTGTGTCAGATGCCCTCTGGGGTTTTGGCATGACTCCGCGAATTGTCCCACCGCCGACATCGAGTGCGACAAATGCGTGATTGAGCAAGCCGACGACGCCGACGGCCTCGTGTCCGCCTTCCAGACTGCGTTCGACACTGAGGACGACACGGCCTTTGCTCGACTCTGTGCTCAACATGATCATCCCTTGGTTCGGCAGGACGAGGAGCCCTTCACGTTCTCCGAGGACTTTGACGTGGGGCTCCGTGCACAGTACGCGGGATTAACGCCCACCCAACCCTCACTCCTTGCTACCCGCGTACATGAAGCCCGCACCGCTCTCCGTGAGCTCAAGCAGGTGGCTGGTGGTGCTGAGTCCGGCTCTCAGCACTTTCCGATGGTCCACTTCGGTTCGGCCACGCCCTCCGTGATCGACGATGCCGTCGTGGAGCATGAGCCGGAAGTGGCGATCGAGACCGAGGGGGACGCGGTAATTTACCCGAAGCAGTTCGTTGACGGTGAGCCGCCCTTCGAGCAATCTTTTATGGACAACATGTCTGTACAGTTGGGCTTCTTTGAGCCCGCCCCAGAGGTGTCAACTAATTCTTTCAATCCCCTCCCTCCGTATATTTCTTCCACGCACGATTCCGCTAGCATGGCTGACACGGAGTCCGACGACGGGGACTTGCATGATGCCGTCCCACCGCCCGCTCCGCGAGTTGGTGGTGTACGGGCACCTTCAATCGGCACATTCCTCACGGCAGCAACTATCCCTGCTCTGTTTCTGTGTGTGAGCATCGCCTTGATCGACACCGTCACCGCCACTGCACTTTGTGATGTGGAAATTGCTCCACGGTCGGTGGTGTACGGGTCTTATTCTGGTTAGCAGAATGGCACAGTGGACTACTTCGCAGACCCCGGCCTTCTAGACACTGGACCGGCTGACTCCTACGACATCTTCAATCTGGACTCTGGTTTCCTGAACTCTGACTGCTTCGGCATCTACAGTCTGGACTTCCAATTTGAGTGCTACTACAACTACAACTTATGTGAACTCTGCTCTGTGGACCACTTTCAAGGTGGCTAGAGTTACTTTCAGAAGCCTAGTAGCACAACTAGATCTGTTTCACGGGCACAACAGCCTTCAGTGTGTAGTGCTAGCCTAGAATTGGCCAAGAGCACAGGCCCCCGCTAGAAATTTGTTTCCACCGCTTGAGATGGTGTGTTTTGTTTCCCCTAACAATCTACCGGAATATCCTAGTTCACTAGATATCAGAGGGTTCCGAACTCTGTGGATAAACTCTCTTCAGATAAATAAACCCTAAGCTAGATATACCCGGAACGGTCTCGCAACGGTCTCGGAAACTAGCCTACCTGTGACACGGCGTGTGTCACAGCACGAACCTATAGATCAGTCAGCAGTCCAGTGTTGGTCCTAGGGGTCTATCATAGGGGCCTGCCTGTCAGGGCTGCCTATACAGATTCCAGCACACCACCCCAGCACTGTGGGTGTTGACTGGCTAGGAGAGTCAGAAATGTAAATCTCTAGGGCAGAAGCCAGGGTGACAAGTCCTAACTGCTAATCCAACTGTGCTATTCTGATACACAAATTGAAACCTCTAGCTAGTACAAGAGCAAAAGCATACAGGCAATTGAGTGTCCTGCTAAACTACTGAAAAAGTCTGCACCAGCAAGTCAGATTGAAGAATATAAAGGTGTCAAAGTAAAACCAGATCGAAGACCGTGTTGAGGTCAAAGTAGATCTCAGCACACCACCAGACAAGTGGTGTACTGCCAGAACCAGTAACATAACTACTCGGGGTCAAAGGTCAGAGGAGCACCTTCACCACATCGACCACCGTAGTAGCCCGCAGTAGCACGGCGGAGCAATACGGGGCGGCCAAAGTGTAAGGTGTCGGTCACTGGAAAATCATTCGCCAGAGAATTTGACGGAGTCGGTGTTGCTGATTCGTCGATCACGGGAGGCTGCACCACACCGGGGTGCTGCCAAGTGCTGCCCGAAGGTGGGGCCTCGTCATCTGAAGACGATGCCGGCGACAGCGGAGGACCGTCCTCAAATAACATGGCAGGCGGTGGCGGCCCGGGATGCCATGGCACCGGAGCCATATAGAGGCCCTGCCGCCTCTGTTCCCGCCGGTGGAGACGAGGTGGAACAGCACACGGCACCGGAACAAGCGGAAAAATATTTAATTTAGATTATTTATTGCTGATTTTAGATTAACTCTTTTTCATGTTGATTTCATGTTGGTTTTCTTTATGTCATCCGGCTATGCCCATGCCCGGTGGTCCTTTTCACGACTCCTGTTCAAATCATGTGCACACAGGTCAAACGCACTAGTTCCCGCTAGCCATCATGAGGAAGCCTCCAAAAAGCTTTGTTCGCTGGCGTGTTGTGCTTTTAAAAAAGGCCCCTGTACTTCTTCTATATCCTAAACCCTTTGACTTGCCTTTTACCGCTGCACGCGACCGGCAAGCATCTTTGAAACTTCCGAGTTTCAAAGATGCGTTTTGTATTTTGGGTGCAACCTAATTTTACAAAACGGCCGAGCGCTTCCCGTTTGTGCGGGATATTCACATTTATTCCATGGAATATTTCATATGGATTAACACACATAAGCACGAAGGCATCGGCCACGCATCTTTGAAACTAACGAGTTTCAAAGATGCGTTTTGTCATTTGGGTGCGCATACCCAAATAACAAATCAGCCGAGCGCTTCCCGTTGGCGTGGGGTATCCAACGCTTGAATGTTGAATATTCATTGTAATATGAGTTAGCAAGCGAGGTTGCAAAGGCATCGGGACAGAATCTACGAAACTGTCCTACTATGCCTTTGCCTTTGGGTTTGGGTTCGAAGGTGACACCCAAACCCAAAGATGCCAAACAGCCGAGGGCTTCCCGTGCGTCCTAACGCACGAAACTTGGCACGAATACTACCATGGTACATATATTTAAGTTACAGAAGCTCAAGGCTTCAAGTTACTTGTGCGCGAAACGCGCAATCTATTTCTAAGGCAGATGTTTTGGGTTTGGGTTCGAACGTGACACCCAAACCCAAAGATGCCAAACAGCCGAGGGCTTCCCGTGCGTCCTAGAGCACGAAGCTTGGCACGAATACTGCCAAGATACATATATTTAAGTTACCAGAAGCTCAAGGCTTCAAGTTACTTGTGCGCGAAACGCGCAATCTATTTCTAAGGCAGATGCTTTGGGTTTGGGTTCGAACGAGACACCCAAACCCAAAGATGCCAAACAGCCGAGGGCTTCCCGTGCGTCCTAACGCACGAAACTTGGCACGAATACTACCATGGTACATATATTTAAGTTACCAGAAGCTCAAGGCTTCAAGTTACTTGTGCGCGAAACGCGCAATGTATTTCTAAGGCAGATGTTTTGGGTTTGGGTTCGAACGTGACACCCAAGCCCAAAGATGCCAAACAGCCGAGGGCTTCCCGTGCGTCCTAGAGCACGAAACTTGGCACGAATACTGCCAAGATACATATTTTTGAGTAACTTGAAGCTCAAGGCTTCAAGTTACTTGTGCTCGAAACGCGCAATGTATTTCTAAGGCAGATGTTTTGGGTTTGGGTTCGAACGTGACACCCAAACCCAAAGATACCAAACAGCCGAGGGCTTCCCGTGCGTCCTAGAGCACGAAACTTGGCACACATACTGCCAAGATACATATCTTTCAGTAACTTGAAGCTCAAGGCTTCAAGTTACTTACTTTTTTCAAGCAGAACACGCCGTGAGTGTCTATTGTGGCAAAGATGGCAAATAATAAAAGTCATTATGCGTAAAGAGTCGTTATTCACGGCCGTGACTTTTAGATTCACGGCCGTGAATCTTTCCGAATGGAACCAAAAACCGTTCGATTAAAATCGGACGGTTTTTGGTTCCATTCGGACATATGGACATCACGGCAAGACAACTCTTCAGTGTAATATTTCGCATGGCATGGCGATAGCTCAACAGGTACAGTGCAGCGTCATGGATGCATGCACCGGTAATAGCCGGATGAGATAAAAAAAACTTAATCTAAAATCAACATGAAAAATGGGTTACGATCTAAAATCAGAGAGAAATAATCTAAATTAAATTGCCTACCGGAACAAGCGGTGCCTCCTCCCCCCTGCACAGCACAGGCTGCGGCGCAGCCCGACCCGATACCTGCACAGGGTCGATGTCATTGGCCACCGTATAGGTGGCAGCTCCCACTCCCATGACAGAAATCAAGAGAATGAAGGAAAGTAGAAACGACATCCCCCATAAGCCCGCGTGGGCGGGGAAGCCCCACGGAGGCTTTGTGGCTTTCCACAGCCGTGGCTGCGGGGAGCACCGTCATGCCAATCTCCCAGAGCACCACCAGAGGGAGGTGCTCGGGCTGCGGGCGTCGACGAGTGATTTGCCGAGATTGTCGAAGCCCGCGGCTTCACGACGAAGCTGCCGTCGGCGAGGTCCTCGTAATCGTCCGTGTCGTAACCCGTGAGATCAACCTGTCCGATGGCGGCGTGGTTCACGGTCTGAACGAACCCAGCGAACTCACCGTCCGCGTCCGCTGTGGTGGTCACCCGCGCCGATTGAAGTGACGCGGGCTTCACATCCTTTCCCTGCGAGACAGGCATAGCAGGGGCCGGCACGGCGGATGCCGATGCCGCCGCACCACCTGCCGGAACCTGCTCCTCCGGTGTGGCCACCGCTGCGGCGGGTCCGCACACCAGAGCCGAAGCCTCCTGCCCGATGCCGGCAGTAGGCGGGAAAGATGCGTGAGTGTAATGTACCTGCGGGTTGGCCGCGGAGTGAACCTCCGCGGCAAGATCGTCGATCCGGCGGAGAATGTCATCCCCCTCGGAAGCCGGCTGCTGCTCCACGGTGAAGCCGTAGGCGGACACGTCGATGCCGCCTAGCGCCTACCGCTCCCGCACAAAGCACCGCGGGCGGCCCGTACACGGCGGCCGCACGTGCGAAGGAATCCGCTCCTGTCACAACTATGAACACGCTTAGAAGGGGTCCCTCGGGCACCCCTGAAAGGCCTGTCACACCCCCCATATTCAGTCACGCTACCGCAGCCCATGTCAGACCCCACCGCAGTTGCCCCCATTGCGCCCGTCTCAGCCGACAGCAAACGCCCCAGCCATGACCCCCTTTTTCATTAATTGTCATTCCCCCCCTCAGTCACGGTCCTACCCCAGTTCATTGTCCGCTCGAGCGCCCGGAGCATATCACGTTCACCCTCCAGCTCAGATCTCCCTCCCAGTTTAAATCATGCACGACGCCTCGCCAAGCGCTACATCGACGTCGCCGCGACCAGCCCGTGCCGATCCGCGAGAGCCGCAGAGCGTCGAGCACGACATCACGCGAAGTGACATCACGACACGACCACACATGACGTCTCGGCAATGCATGACAGGGCAAACGCAAGCGCGCGTTGACACCAAACGCCGCTGTCACTGGGAACCAATGGTCACAGGGCATCCGAAACGACAATGGCATTCACGGACTTTCACTATGCTCGCGTGAGTATTTAGCTAGCTCTGCTTTCGAAAAGTTAGAGCCGAACCTTTCAAAACCATTCTGCGGTATAGTGATATTTGCCTCTTGTGGCCTAGTATTAAATGTGATATTTGCATACATATACTTCGAATCCACATGAGAGCTTTGTCACTAGCAGTTTGTAAGAGTCTGGTTCGGATCCCCAGAGTGCCGGCACGCCACTCTGATGTATGTGCGAAGTCGCGCCGTTGTGCTTGTTTTATCTGCGAATTGCCCCCTGCGTTGCTCGCTTGCCTTTCTGCTTTTCATGCTTCCATCTGAGCCTGAATCTTCAGTCTGCGAGTGCAAGTTAGACCCGCGCCCGTTTTGCGAATCTACGAGCCGGCGTGGCAGAAGCGCGTTGCCGCCTGACATGTTGTACGTAGCACAGCAATAGACACGCGTATCGCCGTTCCGCAGCGGTGGAGATCCGCAGCTGTCCGAAAACGTTCACGAATTCAGGACACGCTCGTGAATTCCCACAGAGGGGCATTTTCCCCGTTGAGTGCCTAGCGGCGAGATAGCCCGAAGCTGCGGTTGTCATAAATTCACACCCGCGACGGCGAGCCGCCACAGTCACTCTCAGCGGTATTCACGTGTGTGCACGATGCGCCCGGCCTGTTTGCACCATATTTTGCACCATTTGCTTTGCGAATTCGAACCTCGCAGGGCTTGCTTGCCGAATATGCTCAAACCGGCGTATGTGACCGGCGTTTGGGAATGCACAACCGTTGCCGCGCTAACTCGAGCCGTGACTCCTGACTTTTGCCGTTTGACCAGGTTGTAGCCGAACCCATGTTTTTCCCACAGTTTGTATGATGTTAACTTTTGTGAATTCGACCTGCGCAGGCTGTGGCAACGTTGAATTCCCCGAACGGACCTGTGTGACAGGTTGGGGGAATTCACGGCTTACGGCGCGTCAGCGCGAGTCCAAACACCCGACTGCAACCTTTTGGCAGCATTGCAGCCGAATGTCTTTCCTTCAGTTTTCATTGTGTTTGTATTTGTGAATCCGACCCTTGTGGGCGTTGGCAACGGTGAATTCCCCGACGGGCCTGTGTGACAGGTTGTGGGAATTCATGGTTGGCGACGCGCCAGCTCGGGTCTGGACACCTGACCCATGCCTTTTTGCCATGCGTATGCTCGAAGCACGCCTTTGCCCGTATTTTCTTTCATAATTGTCGACGGGAACTTGTGCTTGGTTGCTCGAAGGGCACCAACTTGGCCTTGTGGCAGGTTGGGGGCATTCACCACAGGAGCCGCTCGTGCCGCGACCTGGGCGCACGGCACGAGAGCCGCCGTGAATGCCCAATTGCAAAGTGTTGTTTCGTTCTGCTGGAACGGTATCACCTAACAGGGTGCCGAACCTCTTCGTTGGTTTTGAAATTTATTCCTCGGATCTCCTTTGTTTTCACTTGTGTGTGAACTCCTATGTGATGGCACCAGGCTCGCGCGCGTAGTGACACGGCAGCCATAGGCTCAGTGCACTTCAGGCCAGCTTGTGCATGCCTGACATGGTCTTTCAAACTTTGTGGCAGATTGGGTCAGCAACTTTTGTTGAGGGTGCTTCTGTTGTGACTCATCAGCACGGGTGCAGTGCTTCGCAGCCATGGCGCCTGAGACGCCAGCTTTGCGCAGCTCTGCGACCTTTCAAGTGCCATGCCAACTGCGACACCTGCTTTCAGCCCTTCCAGCCATACAGAGTCTCTCTCTGAATGGCTCGGTGTGCAGGTCTGAATGAAGGTCTGTGTAGGTCTGTGTGTGTGCAGGTCTGCGTGTGCGTGTGCAGGTCTGTGTGTGTTGTCTGTGTCTGTGTGTGTGGGTGTGTTGTGTCTGTGTGTGTGGGTGTGTGTGTGTGTGTGTGTGTGCGCGCGCAGGTCTGTGTGTGTGCAGGTCTGCATGACATGAAGGCTCTGTATGGCTTGGTGTATGTGCAGGTCCACGAAACCAACTTCACTGGTGGGTATCGACCCACAGCAAACGCACGTCACCCTCAAGCTCGCAGCCCACCGGCAGCAGTGACTCGCCGACTCCACAAGCGCGCTCTTCCCTACTCACTCTTATACCTCCTGTCTCCATTTCCCTGACTCCTGACTCCTGACTCCTGCCCTCACATGAAAGGCCTGACAAAGGCGCGTTCTGCCCTGAAAGGCGCGTTCCACCCTGAAAGGCGCGTTTCGCCCAGACGGCGCACATCACCCGAATGGCGCGCATCACCAGGATGGCGCGTTTCGCTTGAAAGGCATGTTCACCTGAAAGGAGCGCTTCACGCGAAATGTGCGCGTCGCCTGAAATGCTTGATTCGCTGGTTTGCGCCTGTCGCCTGAAACACGCGTATCGCCCGAAACGCTCGACTCGCCTGAACGACGCACACCGGCTGAAAGGCGCGTTTCGCCCAGACGGCGCACATCACCAGAATGGCGCGCATCACCAGGATGGCGCGTGTCGCCTGAAAGGCATGTTTGCCTGAAAGGAGCGCTTCACACGAAATGTGCGCATCGCCTGAAATGCCCGATTCGCTGCAATGCGCCTTTCGCCTGAATGGCGCGCATCGCCTGAAAGGCACACACCGTCTGAAAGGCGCGTTTCGCTCGGATGGCGCGCGTCACCAGGATGGCGCGTGTCGCCTGAAAGGCATGTTCGCCCGAAAGGCGCACTTCGCACGAAATTGGCGCGTCGCCTGAAATGCTCGATTCGCTGCAATGCGCCTGGCGCCTGAAACACGCGTATCGCCTGAAACGCTCGATTCGCCTGAATGGCGCGTGTCGCCTGAAAGGCATGTTCGCCCGGAAGGCGCACTTCGCACGAAATTGGCGCGTCGCGTGAAATGCTCGATTCGCTGCAATGCGCCTGGCGCCTGAAACACGTGTATCACCCGAAACGCTCGACTCGCCTGAATGGCGCGCACCGCCTGAACGACGCACACCGGCTGAAAGGCGCGTTCGCCCAGACGGCGCACATCACCAGAATGGCGCGCATCACCAGGATGGCGCGTGTCGCCTGAAAGGCGTGTTCGCCCGAAAGGCGCACTTCGCGCAAAATGTGCGCATCGCCTGAAATGCTCGCTTTGCTGCAATGCGCCTGTTGCCTAAACACGTGTATCACCCGAGACGCGCGCACCGCTTGTTCCGCCCCGTATCACCTGTATTTCACACCTCGCCTGAAGCTCTCGTTTCGCTGCAATGCGCATCTGCCCGAAACCCTTGTGTCGCCAGCAATGCGCGTTCCGCCCTGCGCCCGAAAAGGCGCGTTCGCCCGAAAGGATGCGTTCGCCTGAAATGCGCGCACCGCCTGAAACGCGCGTTTCAACTCAGACGCTTGATTCGCCTGGAGCGCACACACCACCCTGAGACGCGCGGCAGCAGAGAGGTCACACGCGTCTTGCTTCACAACCCGTCCACCCTGAATTCAACCTTCTCCCTTCCATTTCAACCACGTGCAGTGGTAATCCGCAGCGCGGGCAGCGCTAAAAACCGCTCCTGAAAATTTCAGGATTCGACCACGTGCAGTGGTAATCAGCAGCGCGGGCAGCGCTAAAAACCGCTCCTGAAAATTTCAGGATTAGACCACGTGCAGTGGTAATCAGCAGCGCGGGCAGCGCTAAAAACCGCTCCTGAAAATTTCAGGATTAGACCACGTGCAGTGGTAATCAGCAGCGCGGGCAGCGCTAAAAACCGCTCCTGAAAATTTCAGGATTAGACCACGTGCAGTGGTAA